>JAXQQM020060780.1:0-46491 GCA_034641835.2 Pinus albicaulis | reverse complement strand
GCACCCACCTAATTATATCTAATTATATATTAATTAGATATAAAATAAATTACAATACATGTAAAATCAAAATCAATATATTAAGTTTACATGCCATTTACTTTATATAAATTAAAAAAGAAACTATATATTAGGTTTTTTAAATAAAATTATATATTAATTTTTTTTTAATTTCAATTATATTAATATTTTTATATAAAATAGATATAAAATAAAGATTGAAAATATTTTTTCTATTTTAGGAATATTGCTTCTGTGAGCCATAAATTGTGAAAAAATCTTTCGGTAAAAATCACATCCAAATAAATTTGGTCGACGCGTTTCGAACCAGCTAGTGTGGTTCATCATCAAGATTTGATGAAAAACTGATCAGGAGACCCAATTAAATAGATATGAGAAGCTCCAACTAGCCGTTGAAAAATAACGACTAGTTAGACTAAATCAAAGTCATAGAAATAAAAAGTCAAAAAATAAATTTTATTTTTATTTTTATTTAATATACAATAAGAATTATTCAAAATATTCTAGAAGATTAAATAAATATAGGATTATTTCTATTAATAAAACATAGTTAAAATATTTATTTTGTTTAATATTATTTAAAAACATAAAGGATTAAAGGCTACTATAATAAAATAAAAATAAAATAAAATAAATTATAATAAAATAAAATTAAAATAAATAAATAAATAATAATTATTTAATTTTTAATAATTTTTATTTTAATTTATTTTATTAATATTTATTAAGTAATTTACTTATTTATATATTTATTTTATTTATTTATTTATTTATTTATGATTTTATTTGATTTGATTTTATAGATTTATTAAGTTAAAATAAATAAATAAATAAATAAAATTTAAAAATTTATAAAAATTAAAAATTAAAAATAAAAATAAAAATAAAAAATATAATAATAATAATAATAATTATATAAAAATAAATAAATAAATAAATATTTTATTTTATTTTATTTTTATTTTTATTTTTTATTTTTTATTTAATTTTTATTTTTTTATTTAATTTTTATTTTTATTTATTTTTTTATTTATTATTTTTTTAGGAATGAAGAGCAGGAATCCAGCACCTTCTAACCATCCACCCATCATTCTTGTTCAGGTTAAGAGGCCTCTTTTCGATTTCCAAGGCTTCTCACAACTTGCGGTGGTGGAAGTGGTCGATCTTCGCAATCACCTTCGCATCTTCAATGCAAATGTGATGATTAGTCTTCTCAACATGCTCTGCTAGGGCCGAGGAGCGCGATCTATTATGCTTAAGGTCAGCGACATGCTCATGAATTCTTTGATTAATAGACCGGCCCGTTTCACCAATTTTAAAAACATAAAGGATTAAAGGCTACTATAACAAAATAAAATAAAAATAAAATAAATTATAATAAAATAAAATAAAAATAAAAATAAAAATAAAATAAACCAATAAATAAATAATAATTATCTAATTTTTAATAATTTTTATTTTTATTTATTTTATTAATATTTATTAAGTAATTTACTTATTTATATATTTATTTTATTTAATTATTTAATTATTTAATTATTTATGATTTTATTTTATAGATTTATTAAGTTAAAATAAATAAATAAATAAATAAAAATTAAAAATTTATAAAAATTAAAAATTAAAAATAAAAACAAAAATAAAAAATATAATAATAATAATAATTATATAAAAATAAATAAATAAATAAATATTTTATTTTATTTTATTTTTATTTTTATTTTTTATTTTTTATTTAATTTTTATTTAATTTTTATTTTTATTTATTTATTTATTTGTTTATTATTTTTTTAGGAATGAAGAGCAGGAATCCAACACCTTCTAACCATCCAGCCATTGTTCCTGTTCAGGTTAAGAGGCATCTTTTCGATTTCCAAGGCTTCTCGCAACTTGCGGTGGTGGAAGTGGTCGATCTTCGCAATCACCTTCGCATCTTCAATGCAAATGTGATGATTAGTCTTCTCAACATGCTCTGCTAGGGCCGAGGAGCGCGATCTATTATGCTTAAGGTCAGCGACATGCTCATGAATTCTTTGATTAATAGACCGGTCCGTTTCACCAATGTAAGGTGTCCCACAAAAGCATGGAATCAAATACACACCCTTACCATCCTTAGGGAAAATCGGGTCTTTAACAGATCTAAGGGAACTTCGAATGGCGTGGTAGGGTTTAAATGTTGAGGAAACATTACACTTCTTTAGGATCCTAGCGATTTTATCTGTAGTACCTTGGATAAACGGAAGGTGAACTCCAGATAATCGTTCGCAAGGATCTTTCTTAACTCTAGGACCCCTTTCCTCTTTTTGAAAAGCTTTAAGGTAGTGACTTATACTATAACCATTTTTATTAAAAACTTTAAGGAGATGAGCCTTTTCACCTTCAAAATGGTTAACATCAGAGATTCTAAAGGCTATGGTAGCTAAGGTGTTGAGAACCCCGAGCTTCTGAGCAGGGAAATGGTGAGAACTAGCATGTAAATACTGCTCAGTGTGCATCTTCTTTCTAAAAACTTGATGAGAAAAAGAACCATCTTCATTCCTAGAAAGGAGGACATCAAGAAAAGGCAAGCTACCATTATCTTCAAATTCCATGGTGAACTTAATGAAGTCAGATTCATCATTAAGATGTTGGAAGAAAAGGTCCAATTTCTCCTTACCATGAGGCCACACAACACATGTGTCATGGACAAATCTTTTCCAAAGCTTAGGTTGAAAAAGGGAAGAGGAAAGGGCTCTCGATTCAAACTCTTCCATGAACAGATTAGCTACCACAAGAGAAAGGGGTGAACCCATGGCCACACCACAAGTCTGTTCATAAAATTTACCCTCAAAACTAAAGAAAGTCGAGGTTAGACAAATTTCAACAAGATGAGCCGTATCTGATCAGTGACATGAGAAATAACATCAATAGCCTCCCTAATAGTCAACCTTAACTTAATAATTTTAAACTTGATATTATAAGTATTATTATTAAATTATAATTATCTAAAATTAATATAAAATTATAATGTTTAATATAAATATTGAAATATTTGATTTATCATTAACAATAAAATATTTTTTTTAATTAATATATTTTTATTTCAATTATTATATATTAATTAGATATAAAATAAATTACCATAAATGTAAAATCAAAATCAATATATTAATTTTACATGCAATTTACTTTATATAGTTAAAAAAGAAATTGTATATTAAATTTTTTAAATAAAATTTTATATTAATTTTTTTTTAGTTTCAATTAAATTAATATTTTTATATAATATAGATATAAAACAAAGATTGAAAATATTTTTTCTTAATAGTCAACATTAACTTAATAATTTTAAACTTGATATTATAAGTATTATTATTAAATTATAATTATCTCAAATTAATATAGAATTATATTATTTAATATAAATATTGAAATATTTTATTTATCATTAACAATAAAATAATTTTTTGTCATTAATATATTTTTATTTCCATTATTATGTATTAATTAGATATAAAATAAATTACCATACATGTAAAATCAAAATCAAGATATTAATTTTACATACCATTATCTTTATATAAATAAAAATGAAATTATATATTAATTTTTTTGAATAAAATTATATATTATTTTTTTTTAATTTGCATTACATTAATATTTTTATATAAAATAGATATAGAACCAAGATTGAAAATATTTTTTCTTAGCTTAATAATTTTAAACTTGATAGTATAAGTATTATTATTAAATTATAAATAAAAGTACGTTAATAAAAAATTTAAATATTCGGTGGCGTTTCAAGTTTTAAGCTCCGGAATTTCGTGTAATGAGCCATCATTGACTTTTATGTCACGTGCTTTAGTCGTATTCTGTTTACGGCCCGGTAGACTTGGGATGGTGCACTTAATATATAATATTTAATTCCTTTCAGCTCCGGCCCTATCTCTATTTATATTTTCACCTCGCCTGTTCTGTTCACCGTCTTCCTCTGCTGTTCTTTTCAATCTTTCTGTTTGTTTTGGGGTCGATATCAATGGCTGCTTCGAAGCTCGTATTGGTGTTGGGCATTTGCGTTGTGGCCCTCTTCTTGCTGTCTCCTGTAACAGCCATAGACGATGATCCTGCCTTTGGAAACCAGCATGCAACCACAACGAGATCACTAGGTAAAATACCACAGCTGAATCACGGGTGGCTTTTCTGTTGTTTTTCTAACTGATGCAATTTGCAAAAAAATCTAAACAAGAATCACTTCGTTCCTTATTAATCTAATTGTAATAAAAAAGTATTTTAATAGTTTGTTACAGTTTGTTGTAATATTGTGTGATGTGTGTCTGTGTATAGAGTCGGATGTCTGTTCGTGCCGCAGATATTGCCAGGTGGATGGGCATCTATATTGCTGCAATTATGTCTGCAATTCAGCCCCCTGAAACACTGGATGGTGCTGCACCCCCTGCGCCATCACTAAATCAACGGAGGGATGTTGGTGCATTGGATGTTAGGTCATAGCCGCCAGATGGAATAATAATACTGTTGTTTATTATTAATGATGTTTGGGTTCCTCGATGTTTGGGTGCTAGATGGGACAATAAGAATGTTTGTGTGGTCGTCGTAGCTTGCTAGATAATAAAAATGTTTCGGTTCCTTGCTTGTTGCTAGATAACAACCAAAACGCTAGTTCTATGTAAATTTGGAGCTATGGATCTAGATAAAGCAAGAATCTATTAGTCTTTATGTTTGCTTGTGGTGCAGGCCACTGATTATGACATGCCTGGCCTCTTTGATTGATAATATTTGGCCACTTTAATGGCTGTGTGTTTATAATAAGTTCTTACTATTTTGATTAAAAACTTATTTGTGGTTTATTAATTATATGGAAATTTACTTTTGTGTTCTCCAAAACAGTAAGAATATTTCATTTTCCATATGGTTTAGTTTTCTATTTAAATTTACCGTGTAATTGTGTTTAAATGCTTATTTGTGGTTTACTTGTATGAACAAATATTTTTGTGTTTTCCAAACAATAAAAAATATTTCATTTTTCTTATGGTTTAATTTTCTATTTAGATTCACAGTGTCCAGTGGGAAAAAGGTCAAGGGTGATTAAAAAATGTTATAAATATTCATTATAAAGTGATTGTAATAGGCTTAATAAGTAGATGGACACTTTTTATAATGTATAAAGGTTGATAAGTTATAAAAGCACATTAAATGGGTTGATGAGGAAATGCTCCATGATTTTAAAAAATATGTATTTTAATTAAAACACTTTAACCATAATTAGCCAAGGGTTTCGGTACATATATGTAAAAACTGACTTTATATTAAACCTGAAAGCATAAAGAACACATCATATGGGTGGAGGAGGCAAGGCTCCATAATTTTTAAAATAGGTTTTTTAATTTTAATACTTTAACCACAATTAATCAAGGGCTTGGACCACATATATGTAAAAATTGACAATATAATGGGCCGAAAATCCTAAAGAACTCCTTTTTCCACACTCTATGACATCACATAATGAATAACTCATAATTTGAATGTCAACAGTGATTAAAAAATGGTATAAATATTCATTATAAAGTGTTTGTAATAGCCTCAAAAGTGAGAGGCCCTCCCTAGAGTTATGAAAGAAGAAATTTATTTTTAATAAGTAGATGGACACTTTTTATAATGTATAAAGGTTGATAAGTTATAAACACACATCAAATGGGCTGAGGAGGAAAGGCTCCATAATTTTAAAATAGGTCTTTTAATTAAAATACTTTAACCACAATTGACCAAGGGCTTGGACCACATATATGTAGAAATTGACTTTATAATAAGCCTAAAAGCATAAAGAACATGCACATGAAATGGGACTAGGAAGAAATACTTCATAAATTTTAAAATAAATGTTTTAATAAAAATACATTAACACAATTAATCAAGGGCTAGGATCACATCTATATATATATATATATATATATTGACACTCTAATAGGAAACTCTTCATAATTTTTAAAATACACACACACACACACACACACACACACACACACACACACATATATATATATATATTGACACTCTAATAGGAAACCCTTCATAATTTTTAAAATATGTATTTTAATTAAAATACTTAAACCACATTCAAGCAAGGGCTTGGACCACATCCATTTAAAAATGGACACTATAATAGAGAGAAAAGCATAAAAAATTTCTATTTCCACACTTGTATAACAACACATAATGAATAAATCATAATTTCAAAAAACCTATTTTTGATTTACAAATGTTTGATATAGAAATATTTGTTATATTGTTTCCTATTTATTATCTATCTAACATATTATTTTTTATAAATTTAATATTGAAATAAATTTTTATAATTAGTTGTGTGCATGTGCCAAAACAACGTAGATGTGCAAACACTTGTGCATAGCATAAAATATACATATTCTAATAATGTAAAACTTAAGAATGCATAAAAATAAGGCTAAAACATGAATCCAAGGAGAAGAAATTGTTGAGCACTTCGATAAAAAAAATTCTAACAGAATGTCATCTTCAATGATCCATTCATGATCATCTTTTGACATTTTCCATTTCTTAATTTTCAAGTTTTTATTTGATTGGAATTTTATCAACTTTATGCGTGCATCACGCACCAAGTGACTATGCTAAAAACTTATGACATCAGTTTCATAGTCATGAAAGTAAAAAAAATGCCAACTTTCATAAGTTTGTTAGAAAAATGAACATTTCACTATAACAGACCCTCTGTCATATATAACCCCATTATCATCATAGTTTTCCAATAATTTCATCCTTCATTCAGTGCAATGCATCAAATAAAACTTCACATTTTCTATGTTGTTAGTTGGTGCAACTAAATCAAAAACATCTCCTACACAATAAAAAAACTCACATAAATTTAGATCATAATTAACATGAAAAATTACCTTAAAGTGTACTTGATTTTATTTTCTATTTCTAGATCTATATCATTTGAAAGGAATTGAAATGTTAGCTTCTCTAACAGGATAAGAAACTCGATGACCTTCAGATGATACTATAGTCTCCTCTGATTGCATTTATTTAAAGTTTGCAACAAACATTATTCCCTTTGTATTTAGTTTTTTATGTTGCCAGTCTTTTACATACATTTTGTTTTCACAAACATCATTGGAATTTTTGTTGTCTATGAAAACATGAAAAAAATAAGAATATTTTCTTTTATCAAATGTAAATACATTTTGGTACTCATTTTTTTTAACTGAATGCAATTTTTGAGTTCTTTCTATTGTTTCAACATCATTTCGAATCGATCTATCTACATCTTGGACACCAATATGCCAAAAAAACATATATGGAAAATTCAATGAATAATATTAATATGTTATTCAAAATACAATCAAGGATAATCATTGTGATAAATAATATTTAACATTATAAAATTAATAAAAATTAGATCATGTATATTAAAGCTATATATATATATATATATATAATTTAATTTGTATATATATGTACATGTACCTTCGTACTTCCCTTGACCGATTAGTCTCATGGCTTAGTGGAGCCATTGCCATTTGTATTGCTCTATGTGCATCTAAATTACTTTTGTTTTTAGATCTTCCAATTGACTTTAAAGAACGGTTTATATTTTGTATCACATTTTCCTTCATTTCTTATCTTTTGTTGATTTTGAATAGCCAATAAAGTCATGGCTTCCTTTAATTTATTTGATGATAAGAGACTTTCAAAATATGGGCTTGAACTGCCACATTTTCGTCTTGGAAGAACATATCAATAATGCGCTTAACACGATATTGTATAACATGGTGAGGTTTTTTATCACCATATGTGTTGTTGTCAACATTTTATAATATCTCATGATCGATATTGATTTCATATGTACATATTTCAATTAAATGTACAAAATGAGATTACATATTCAATAAATAATTAAATTAATAAATATGTATAATTTAAATAATACACATTCAACATATAGATACATATCTGGGGATTCAATTTATTCACCTGAATTTCTTCCAACATTTTCAACATCTTCAATCATTGGTTGAATATCTCTTTCACTTTTTGATTCAATTTTTTTTATCTCATCATCAAGGTTATGAGGAATATCTCTCTCTGTTTACATTGCCAAATATTTTTGAAATTAGTTCATCAAGTAAAAATTAAGTTTCACAATACACTGGTGAAATTTTAAATATCATTTATAATATTTACATTTACATACCTACTTCAACTGCTAGTTGAGGTTGATTTTCCTTTTCAATATTTGAGCGTTTCTCTCTTTTTTTTTGCAATATTCTCTACCATGTTCTCTCTGAGTCTCCGGGTCTCTTATTTGATCATATTTTCTCTTGCAATTTATTTGCTTTCCCATGATAATTTAATATGAAGATAAAAAATTCTCCTTCAAAATCCTGCAAAAAACACTCACTATCAAAATTTTGACAAAAAATCAATTCAAAAAAGAATCACAAAAGATTTAATTTTAAAAAAATACTCACTTTAAATTTTTTTCAGAAAAGACATACTTGAACCCAAAACACTTACTTTAAAAATTCCGCCGAAAAAATATCTTTTAAAAATGAAGTTCATAACATTTCCTTACAAGTCCTACAAAAAAATTTCACTTTAAAAATTTAGACAAAAACTCTATTGAAAAAATCGTTATAAAATATTTACTTCAACCCAAAATACTTACTCTAAAAAACTAGCACTTTAAAAAATACCCCCTAAAAATGTCCTTTGAAAATTAAGCCTGAAACCCCTTTGAAAATTTAGCCCAAAAAATTTCCTTTCTAAATTCAGCCCAAAAAAATTCCTTTGCAAATTCAGCCCAAATGAAGAAATGTGCAAAAATAATGTTTATGTTTTTGGCTATTTATATAGTTGTGAAATTTGTTTTTTTAGAGGGGCTTCATCAATTTTTTTTTCTTCTGGCTAACGTGATTTGCGAGAAAAATTTCAACCAATATTTTTTTGTCATTAAAACTAATGGGACGGAGCGGCAAAGAAACATTGTGCCCAAGTGTTACAAAAGTTCGGCTAAACTAAAACGTCTGCAACTATGCTTTAGCTCGGGTATGAACACATTTCTTCACCTTTGGAATGGTTAAACTCCATCAAGCATTATGAATTAACTTTTGGAACCAAGTCTAGGATTTGTATAATTCCATAGTTATTTAACTTCTATGGAATTCCATGGATATTTATTAATTTTAATTGAGTTTTTAATAAAATAGGTGCAAACAATTTCTGAAGGTCATTATGATTCAATGAAATCAAAATTCTGTATCTCGCATTATACAGTATAAAAAAAATTGAAAAATTTATGGTGCATTACATTGGTATAATGGGTAGTTTTTAGATTTTTAGTTTATAAATAATAATAAGTTGAGAAACATGACGCAGGCGGAAACATATTCAAAATATGCAGTTTTTTTCATATTGGTTCAGTTCAAAAAATTCTTGTAATTATGATATGCATGAGTTTATTTCATAAATATAATGATATCGAAGTAGACTTTGTCTAAATTGTTGTAACAGAGTTTTTTTCTCAGAAACACAACCAACTTTTCAAAGAGTACACCAACGCCTCTCAATGTTACTTTTTATGAATCCTTTGATTTTTAAATAACACACACTCAAAGAATTGTTAACTTGACATATTCAATGTGAATAAAAAATTTCCAAAAAATAAGTAATATATAGCTAATAAAATTTCTCATAAGTTTCATTTTTATCGTAAAATGAAATTCTAAACAAAAAAAATTGTTTTGACTTGTAGAAAGTTCAAGAACTTCTAAAAATGATATTTTTTTCTCAAAAAAGGGTAAAAAGTGTAACCCAACACCACATTTCCATGACCTCATTCTGGATAGTTCTAAAGTCACGTGGCTCTTACTGGTACAATGTTAGGTGGCAACAGGTCTGGCCCTACATCGCCAAGTCTTGGATCTGACCACCAAGATTAGCTAGGATGGGTTATGGGGCATAAAAACTAGCTCCCTTGGCTATTCCCACTCCCATTGGTACCTCTATGCATCAAATATATCTATGCTCTGATTATTTATTGTTCAGGATTAATGAAATCTTGTCCACAATCTAGGTCTAATCATTTTGTCTTTCCCTTATGCAATCCATTGTAGTTTTGATTTATATAAGTTAGTGCTTATGGTTAATGAGGTTAATTTCAATTGTAGGGTTGAATCGAGGGTTGTGATCCTTCAATGCTTAGTAAAGGTCATGACATTTGTGTGCAATTCAACAGATAACGAGAGAAAGCCCTCCTCTATCTATTCAAGGTTCTAAGAATAATTCTTTCCTCGTTAATATGGAATACGCTTATTGGTAAACCACAGTTCCTAGTCCCATGCAACTCTTACAGGTTAGTTTAAATCTTTCCTTTCTTTGGTAATTGTTGCATAATTAACTTCTTTAGGGTTTTCCAGTAGCAGGGCGAAGATTGCATGGACTTGCAACCGTAAAGTTAAAATTTTGAGTCTTTGACTCAACTTACTGATTATATTGGGGTTTATAATTTGTAACTTAACCTCGCATATATTAACCATTAAATTTTCTATGGTTGTTAGGTTCATTCCAAACAATCTCTCCCTTGTGTTATTTTAGGAATATTGTACTTATGTCAAACTTATGGTTATATCCAGTTTCCTTTCGTAACATTACTCTGCTGGTTTTATTTCCATGTTTGGAAAATATTTAAAGTTAAAAGTATGCCCTACTGGACTTGAACTTGGGTTTTTTGTTATCTATTATATATAATTTTTGGAGATGCCTCTACGGCCTGAAACCCTTGATATTTTGTTATACTTTTATCCAATTCAGGGTTCCTTTATTTATTGGGATCATGTAAATAATTATTTCTCCTCTATTATTTCCATATTATTTATGAGTACTGGTTCATAATTATTATTTATCTCTCTGGTACTTTGACCCTTAGGTTTTATTCACAATTGAAATTTTTCTCACTTGAAGTTATGACTACAAAGCTATATGTTATGTGTTGCGATACTTTCAGATGGGAAAGTTATTTTAGAAATGTCATTGTGATTTCAACCTAAAATATATACTGTAACAAAAATCTGTGTTAGTCCCTTCCGATTTGATAGGAGATATACCTACTTTATTCGGTAAACAACAATGTAAAATTAAACCACCCTATCTACTACACCTCACTTTTCATCAAAACATAGTTCAATGTGACAATATATCTGTAATTCTACATTTCATCCCTTTCTTTCAAGGCAAGGTTAATGAAGACCAAGCATAGCGATATCATTAAGGTGACCATTAAAACCGACAAGGTTTTTGTTTAGGCTATTGACTTGAAAGCTGAAAGTAATATATATATATATATATATATATATATATATATATATATTTCATATATACGATGTAAGAAAGTAATTGATATTAACGTGAAGCGAATAAAATAAAACAAAATGGTTAGCTCGAGAGTCCAACTTTCAAATTTTCATATTAATTGGCTGAATTTGGAAAATTTCAAAGAACCCAACTTAGTGTTCCCATCTGCTTAATTATATTAACCAGGAATCTTAACATTGAAATAATTAAAGTGTACATAAAATTGTATGTAAAGAACGTGTCATTCTACAAATATCTTCCCTCCACTATTTTAATCTCCAACAACAAAATTGTATGTGTTGTCTAATGTTAACTATCTAGCTCATTGTACTTTCAAACCGTAGTAGGGAAAGAGACCTAATCAATTGTATCCATTATTGAACAATTTTTTGAGTTTAATTGCCCCAACACTCTCGGATGTGCTACAATAATGTGGAATTACCATTTTTAAATTTGTGGAAAATCTAAAATCACTATCCAGTTAAGATTTACACACCTTTGGGTTGAAATGATACAATATCTTGGGCTTTTCTACAATAATGTGGAGTTGGGGTTCATAGCTCCCCATCAGAAATAAAAATAGAATGAAACTCCAGCCTATTAAAATGCAAGTTACACAAATTAGTACCTCTTTTTATTGTTAAATAATTTTTTTCCACAAGTCCAATATAAGACTAGTTAGAAAATTAGTACCTATTTTTCTTGTTAAATATCTTATTTCCACAAGGTGGCTAAATATACATATATATATTATATTCTGATGTAATTATTTGCTTCCAGATATAATCTAATGTAATACATGTCATTTCTAAGGGAAAATCTAAAATCACCATCGAGCTCAGATTGACACACATTTTAGAATAATATAGTAGCTTGCCATAATGAATATGTAAAAAATAACCATGTCAAAAACACTTAAGGTTGGTGAAACATCACAATATTCCACATACAATTGCATAATAACAGACAATGCTAAAACAAGATTAAGAAAGTAGCAAAAAATATATGGTTTAATAATTTTCTACTTATACACTTTATAATACATCGTCGACTATAAAATTTCATTTCTTATTTTTTAATCAAAATTTTAATTCATAAAAAAACACGTTAATAATATGAATATAAATAAAAATAAATAGATTTAAGTCTTTTCTAAAAGTAAGTGAGTTGATGGATAATCAACAGTTAATTTTGAATCAACAGTTCCAGAAACTTTTTCATGCACTCCATGTGGTTGTGGCTTTCATGAAAAGGCTCTGAGTAATTCTAAATGTTCTTCTACAAACATCAACAACCATGATTCCTTTATTTCAAAGGTGTCATCTTCTTTATGAAATTTCTCTCTTTGTAAGCAAGATGCCTTTACTTCAGGATGCCTTTATTTCAATGGTGTCCTCTTCTTTATGAACTTTCATGGCTTGGTAACGAGGATGCCTTTATTTCATTTTGGCTTGGATGTAATGTTAGATTGAGGATTAGATATTGATATCCTACTAAATCAATCCTGAGAGGTCATGGGGCAGGCCAGCTATTCTATTTCGTGAAAATGGAAAAATAGTACCAACAACAAAATCGCTTCTCCTCTTTCTACCACTGTAGGGTTAGAAATTACAGTTAATCATCCGGATGTTTTAGCTTTAGGGTTAGAAATTACAGGTGATCATTCGTATGTTTTAGCTGTATAGTTAGAAACTACAGGTACTCATCGGGATTTTTTAGCTGTAAATTGAGACTGTGGAGGTCCATTCCTCTACATTTCCAATAGTGAACAATAATTTTGTATTTTTATTTTTTAGAGACAAGAAATTTTATATAGCATTGTTCATATAGCTTAAACAACAAAGCGCACTAATTATATCTAATTATATATTAATTAGATATAAAATAAATTACAATACATGTAAAATCAAAATCAATATATTAAGTTTACATGCCATTTACTTTATATAAATTAAAAAAGAAACTATTTATTAGGTTTTTTAAATAAAATTATACATTAATTTTTTTTAAATTTCAATTATATTCATATTTTTATATAAAATAGATATAAAATAAAGATTGAAAATATTTTTTCTATTTTAGGAATATTGCTTTTGTGAGCCATAAATTGTGAAAAAATCTTTCGGTAAAAATCACATCCAAATAAATTTGGTCAACGCGTTTCGAACCAGCTAGTGTGGTTCATCATAAAGATTTGATGAAAAACTGATCAAGAGACCCAATTAAATAGATATGAGAAGCTCCAACTAGCCGTTGAAAAATAACGACTAGTTAGACTAAATCAAAGTCATAGAAATAGAAAGTCAAAAAATAAATTTTATTTTTATTTTTATTTAATATACAATATGAATTATTCAAAATATTCTAGAAGATTAAATAAATATAGGATTATTTCTATTAATAAAACATAGTTAAAATATTTATTTTGTTTAATATTATTTAAAAACATAAAGGATTAAAGGCTACTATAACAAAATAAAATAAAAATAAAATAAATAAATAAATAAATAATTATTTAATTTTTAATAAGTTTTATTTTTATTTATTTTATTAATATTTATTAAGTAATTTACTTATTTATATATTTATTTATGATTTTATTTGATTTTATTTTATAGATTTATTAAGTTAAAATAAATAAATAAATAAATAAAAATTAAAAATTTATAAAAATTAAAAATAAAAAATAAAAATAAAAATTAAAAATATAATAATAATAATAATTATATAAAAATAAATAAATAAATAAATATTTTATTTTATTTTATTTTTATTTTTATTTTTTATTTTTTATTTATTTTTTATTTTTTTATTTTATTTTTATTTTTATTTATTTATTTATTTATTATTGTTTTGGGAATGAAGAGCAGGAATCCAACACCTTCTAACCATCCACCCATCGTTCCTGTTCAGGTTAAGAGGCCTCTTTTCGATTTCCAAGGCTTCTCGCAACTTGCAGTGGTGGAAGTGGTCGATCATCGCAATCACCTTCGCATCTTCAATGCAAATGTGATGATTAGTCTTCTCAACATGCTCTGCTAGGACCGAGGAGCGCGATCTATTATGCTTAAGTTCAGCGACATGCTCATGAATTCTTTGATTAATAGACCGGCCCGTTTCACCAATTTAAGGTGTCCCACAAAAGCATGGAATCAAGTACACAGCCTTACCATCCTTAGGGCAAATCGGGTCTTTAACAGATCTAAGGGAACTTCGAACGGCGTGGTAGGGTTTAAACGTTGAGGAAACATTAAACTTCTTTAGGATCCTAGCGATTTTATCCGTAGTACCTTGGATAAACGGAAGGTGAACGCCAGATAATCGTTCGCAAGGATCTTTCTTAACTCTAGGACCCCTTTCCACTTTTTGAAAAGCTTTAAGGTAGTGACTTATAATATAACCATTTTTATTAAAAAATTTAAGGAGATGAGCCTTTTCACCTTCAAAATGGTTAACATCAGAGATTCTAAAGGCTATGGTAGCTAAGGTGTTGAGAACCCTGAGCTTCTGAGCAGTGAAATGGTGAGAACTAGCATGTAAATACTGCTCAGTGTGCATCTTCTTTCTAAAAACTTGATGAGAAAAAGAACCATCTTCATTCCTAGAAAGGAGGACATCAAGAAAAGGCAAGCTACCATTATCTTCAAATTCCATGGTGAACTTAATGAAGTCAGATTCATCATTAAGATGCTGGAAGAAAAGGTCCAATTTCTCCTTACCATGAGGCCACACAACACATGTGTCATGGACAAATCTTCCAAAGCTTAGGTTGAAAAAGGGAAAGAGAAGGGCTCTAGATTCAAACTCTTCCATGAACAGATTAGCTACCACAAGAGAAAGGGGTGAACCCATGGCCACACCACAAGTCTGTTCATAAAATTTACCCTCAAAACTAAAGAAAGTCGAGGTTAGACAAATTTCAACAAGATGAGCGTATCTGAATCAGTGACATGAGAAATAACATCAACAACCTCCCTAATAGTCAACCTTAACTTAATAATTTTAAACTTGATATTATAAGTATTATTATTAAATTATAATTATCTAAAATTAATATAAAATTATAATGTTTAATATAAATATTGAAATATTTGATTTATCATTAACAATAAAATAATTTTTTTTGATTAATATATTTTTATTTCAATTATTATATTAATTAGATATAAAATAAATTACGATAAATGTAAAATCAAAATCAATATATTAATTTTACATGCAATTTACTTTATATAGTTAAAAAAGAAATTGTATATTAAAATTTTTAAATAAAATTTTATATTAATTTTTTTTTAGTTTCAATTAAATTAATATTTTTATATAATATAGATATAAAACAAAGATTGAAAATATTTTTTCTTAATAGTCAACATTAACTTAATAATTTTAAACTTAATATTATAAGTATTATTATTAAATTATAATTATCTCAAATTAATATAGAATTATATTATTTAATATAAATATTAAAATATTTTATTTATCATTAACAATAAAATAATTTTTTGTCATTAATATATTTTTATTTCAATTATTATATATTAATTAGATATAAAATAAATTACCATACATGTAAAATCAAAATCAAGATATTAATTTTACATACCATTTACTTTATATAAATAAAAAATAAATTATATATTAATTTTTTTAATAAAAGTATATATTATTTTTTTTTAATTTCCATTACATTAATATTTTTATATAAAATAGATATAGAACAAAGATTGAAAATATTTTTTCTTAACTTAATAATTTTAAACTTGATATTATAAGTATTATTATTAAATTATAAATAAAAGTACGTTAATAAAAAATTCAAGAGTTAAATATTCGGTGGCGTTTCAAGTTTTAAGCTCCGGAATTTCGTGTAATGAGCCATCATTGACTTTTATGTCACGTGCTTTAGTCGTATTCTGTTTACGGCCCGGTAGACTTGGGATGGTGCACTTAATATATAATATTTAATTCCTTTCAGCTCCGGCCCTATCTCTATTTATATTTTCACCTCGCCTGTTCTGTTCACCGTCTTCCTCTGCTGTTCTTTTCAATCTTTCTGTTTGTTTTGGGGTCGATATCAATGGCTGCTTCGAAGCTCGTATTGGTGTTGGGCATTTGCGTTGTGGCCCTCTTCTTGCTGTCTCCTGTAACAGCCATAGACGATGATCCTGCCTTTGGAAACCAGCATGCAACCACAACGAGATCACTAGGTAAAATACCACAGCTGAATCACGGGTGGCTTTTCTGTTGTTTTTCTAACTGATGCAATTTGAAAAAAAATCTAAACAAGAATCACTTCGTTCCTTATTAATCTAATTGTAATAAAAAAGTATTTTAATAGTTTGTTACAGTTTGTTGTAATATTGTGTGATGTGTGTCTGTGTATAGAGTCGGATGTCTGTTCGTGCCGCAGATATTGCCAGGTGGATGGGCATCTATATTGCTGCAATTATGTCTGCAATTCAGCCCCCTGAAACACTGGATGGTGCTGCACCCCCTGCGCCATCACTAAATCAACGGAGGGATGTTGGTGCATTGGATGTTAGGTCATAGCCGCCAGATGGAATAATAATAATAATAATAATGTTGTTTATTATTAATGATGTTTGGGTTCCTCGATGTTTGGGTGCTAGATGGGACAATAAGAATGTTTGTGTGGTCGTCGTAGCTTGCTAGATAATAAAAATGTTTGGGTTCCTTGCTTGTTGCTAGATAACAGCCAAAACGCTAGTTCTATGTAAATTTGGAGCTATGGATCTAGATAAAGCAAGAATCTATTAGTCTTTATGTTTGCTTGTGGTGCAGGCCTCTGATTATGACATGCCTGGCCTCTTTGATTGATAATATTTGGCCACCTTAATGGCTGTGTGTTTATAATAAGTTCTTACCATTTTTATTAAAAACTTATTTGTGGTTTATTAAATGTATGGAAATTTACTTTTGTATTCTCCAAAACAGTAAGAATATTTCATTTTCCATATGGTTTAGTTCTCTATTTAAATTTACCGTGTAATTGTGTTTAAATGCTTATTTGTGGTTTAATTGTATGAACAAATATTTTTGTGTTTTCCAAACAATAAAAAATATTTCATTTTTCTTATGGTTTAGTTTTCTATTTAGATTCACAGTGTCCAGTGGGAAAAAGGAAATGCACATTAAAAAGCACATTAAACATTAAATGGGTTGATAAGGAAATGCTCCATGATTTTAAAAAATATGTATTTTAATTAAAACACTTTAACCATAATTAGCCAAGGGTTTCGGTACATATATGTAAAAACTGACTTTATATTAAACATGAAAGCATAAAGAACACATGATATGGGCGGAGGAGGCAAGGCTCCATAATTTTTAAAATAGGTTTTTTAATTTTAATACTTTAACCACAATTAATCAAGGGCTTGGACCACATATATGTAAAAATTGACAATATAATAGGCCGAAAATCCTAAAGAACTCCTTCTTCCACACTCTATGACATCACATAATGAATAACTCATAATTTGAATGTCAACAGTGATTAAAAAATGGTATAAATATTCATTATAAAGTGTTTGTAATAGCCTCAAAAGTGAGAGGCCCTCCCTAGAGTTATGAAAGAAGAAATTTATTTTTAATAAGTAGATGGAAACTTTTTATAATGTATAAAGGTTGATAAGTTATAAACACACATCAAATGGGCTGAGGAGGAAAGGCTCCATAATTTTAAAATAGGTCTTTTAATTAAAATACTTTAACCACAATTGACCAAGGGCTTGGACCACATATATGTAGAAATTGACTTTATAATAAGCCTAAAAGCATAAAGAACATGCACATGAAATGGGCCTAGGAGGAAATACTTCATAAATTTTAAAATAAATGTTTTAATAAAAATACATTAACACAATACTTAAACCACATTTAGGAAGTGCTTGGACCACATACATTTAAAAATGGACACTATAATAGAAAGAAAAGCATAAAAAATTTCTATTTCCACACTTGTATAACAACACATAATGAATAACTCATAATTTCAGAAAACCTATTTTTGATTTACAAATGTTTGATATAGAAATATTTGTTATATTGTTTCATATTTATTATCTATCTAACATATTATTTTTTATAAATTTAATATTGAAATAATTTTTTATAATTAGTTGTGTGCATGTGCCAAAACAACGTAGATGTGCAAACACTTGTGCATAGCATAAAATATACATATTCTAATAATGTAAAACTTAAGAATGCATAAAAAGAAGGCTAAAACATGAATCCAAGGAGAAGAAATTGTTGAGCACTTCGATAAAAAAAAATTCTAACAGAATGTCATCTTCAATGATCCATTCATGATCAGCTTTTGACATTTTCCATTTCTTAATTTTCAAGTTTTTATTTGATTGGAATTTTATCAACTTTATGCGTGCATCACGCACCAAGTGACTATGCTAAAAACTTATGACATCAGTTTCATAGTCATGAAAGTAAAAAAAATGCCAACTTTCATAAGTTTGTTAGAAAAATGAACATTTCACTATAACAGACCCTCTGTCATATATAACCCCGTTATCATCATAGTTTTCCAATAATTTCATCCTTCATTCAGTGCAATGCATCAAATAAAACTTCACATTTTCTATGTTCTTAGTTGGTGCAACTAAATCAAAAACATCTCCTACACAATAAAAAAACTCACATAAATTTAGATCATAATTAACATGAAAAATTACCTTAAAAATTAACATGTGTACTTGATTTTATTTTCTATTTCTAGATCTATATCATTTGAAAGGAATTGAAATGCTACCTTCTCTAACAAGATAAGAAACTCGATGACCTTCAGATGATACTATAGTCTCCTCTGATTGCATTTATTTAAAGTTTGCAACAAACATTATTCCCTTTGTATTTAGTTTTTTATGTTGCCAGTCTTTTACATACATTTTGTTTTCACAAACATCATTGGAATTTTTGTTGTCTATGAAAACATGAAAAAAATAAGAATATTTTCTTTTATCAAATGTAAATACATTTTGGTACTCATTTTTTTTAACTGAATGCAAATTTTGAGTTCTTTCTATTGTTTCAACATCATTTCGAATCGATCTATCTACATCTTGGACACCAATATGCCAAAAAAACATATATGGAAAATTCAATGAATAATATTAATATGTTATTCAAAATACAATCAAGGATAATCATTGTGATAAATAATATTTAACATTATAAAATTAATAAAAATTAGATCATGTATATTAAAGCTATATATATATATATATATATATATATAATTTAATTTGTATATATATGTACATGTACCTTCGTACTTCCCTTGACCGATTAGTCTCATGGCTTAGTGGAGCCATTGCCATTTGTATTGCTCTATGTGCATCTAAATTACTTTTGTTTTTAGATCTTCCAATTGACTTTAAAGAACGGTTTATATTTTGTATCACATTTTCCTTCATTTCTTATCTTTTGTTGATTTTGAATAGCCAATAAAGTTGTGGCTTCCTTTAATTTATTTGATGATAAGAGACTTTCAAAATATGGGCTTGAACTGCCACATTTTCGTCTTGGAAGAACATATCAATAATGCGCTTAACACGATATTGTATAACATGGTGAGCTTTTTTATCTCCATATGTGTTGGTGTCAACATTTTATAATATCTCATGATCGATATTGATTTCATATGTACATATTTCAATTAAATGTACAAAATGAGATTACATATTCAATAAATAATTAAATTAATAAATATGTATAATTTAAATAATACACATTCAACATATAGATACATATCTGGAGATACAATTTATTCACCTGAATTTCTTCCAACATTTTCAACATCTTCAATCATTGGTTGAATATCTCTTTCACTTTTTGATTCAATTTTTTTTCTCTCATCATCAATGTTATGAGGAATATCTCTCTCTGTTTACATTGCCAAATATTTTTGAAATTAGTTCATCAAGTAAAAATTAAGTTTCACAATACACTAGTTAAATTTTAAATATCATTTATAATATTTACATTTACATACCTGCTTCAACTGCTAGTTGAGGTTGATTTTCCTTTTCAATATTTGAGCGTTTCTCTCTTTTTTTTGCAATATTCTCTACCATGTTCTCTCTGAGTCTCAGGGTCTCTTGTTCGATCATATTTTCTCTTGCAATTTATTTTCTTTCCCATGATAATTTAGTATGAAGATAAAAAATTCTCCTTCAAAATCCTGCAAAAAACACTCACTATCAAAATTTTGACAAAAAGTAAATTCAAAAAAGAATCACAAAAGATTTAATTTTAAAAAAATACTCACTTTAAATTTTTTTCAGAAAAGACAGACCTGAACCCAAAACACTTACTTTAAAAATTCCGCCAAAAAAATATCTCTTAAAAATGAAGTTCATAACATTTCCTTACAAGTCCTACAAAAAAATTTCACTTTAAAAATTTAGACAAAAACTCTATTGAAAAAATCGTTATAAAATATTTACTTCAACCCAAAATACTTACTCTAAAAAACTAGCACTTTAAAAAATACCCCCTAAAAATGTCCTTTGAAAATTAAGCCTGAAACCCCTTTGAAAATTTAGCCCAAAAAAATTCCTTTCTAAATTCAGCCCAAAAAAATTCCTTTGCAAATTCAGCCCAAATGAAGAAATGTGCGAAAATAATGTTTATAATCTATTATTTAGAGTATAGTCAGAAATTTGTTTTTTTTTAGAGGGGCTTCTCAGAATAATCTCAATTTGTGTGTTCAATTTGTTTAAAGTTAGACATTTGAACTTTAATCCTAAAGGTGGACCCCAAGGAAGAATATAGAATAAAGAGCCAAGTATTTTATTTGAGGAAATAAATAAAATAATTGTGCAATTTGACCAAAAAGAGAATTTGAGATCACTTGCCAAATCCATGAGGATGGATAAGGCAAAAAATCCCCAAAAATCTTTCAAAAATCCTTGAAAGAAATTATTTAGATTTGAGGAGGAATCTAAATTTCCCCAATAAAGAGGAGTAGTTGGGAAGAGGTGAGAAAAAAGCTGGAAAAGCTGAGGAAAAGCTTAAAGCAGCTTTAAAGAATCCCAAGATGGGAAGCCTAGGCTAAACAGGAAAGAAAGCATCCTGCTATTCTGGACGCAGAATTAGAAACATGCTTTGGGGAATTATGAGCTTAAATAAGCTGCTCATAGAAAGATCAGAGGTTGTTCTGTTCTAGGAGGTGATCTCTGCTCGGGGGTGAATCCTGGGAGATAAAGAGGATTCTAAGGTTGGGAGGTTGGTCAATTGCAGATTTTGGTATGTGAGGTTGGTCAATTGCAGATTTTGGTATGTTATCAAATTTCCAGTTACTCTATGTTATGATGGTATGAATTAGCTACATATAAAACTTAATAGAAATTGCTTGATTATTTTAGTACTACATTTAACAGAGTCCATCACAAGGCAAACACCTTCCAAAATCTATTTAGTTGTAGACTAGAAATCTATAGAGTAGAAACTTCAGAACCTCTAAACCAAGGTCGGTCTAAATCTGAAGTTACTTGTCTTCTACAGATGATAAATTTTGCTATATTTCTTTAAAAAAAAAACAATGATATGATTTTCTTAGGGGTATGCTCGAGAAAAATTATAGTAGCATTGGAAAATACATGGTATACAGCAGAAAAGCAGAAAGCAAGATGTTAGAGTATAGACTGTATATATATGCATTCTAACCTTTATAAGGGTACTAGAAAAAGAGTAATTCTACTCTACATGAGCTTTATACCATTTATATGAGTATAGATTGTCATCTATATATATATATATATATTTCTCATGGAAAACCTGTAACATAATAAAGTAATTTCATAACCAATTAGGTTTCTAATCAATTACCATTGAATACCCATAGATATACCTCAAAAGAAAAAGAGAGTTTACAAGCTAGTATGCTAGCATATAAATTTTGAATTCATGGTACACACAAAATGTTTGCCAACTATAGAGGGGTTGTAGGATACTTAACTATGGTAGAATATTTTGTTGTAAAAAAAAAAACTCCATCACTAAACCTCGAAATAAACATTAGTGCAACAATAATGATCTATGATTAATGTGTCACAATCAATGGAGATTTCCATTTTATATATATCGCGGCATTCAATATACATGGTATTTATATTAATAAAGTTGAACATCACATCATTCGATTCTTGACCACTATCAAATACAACGAATTATAGATATATATACATGAATTGTTATATGTCCCGGCGACAAAGGAAATGCGACCCTATAACTACCCGATATAAGTAAACAAGAAATCAAGTACGAACAATACATATATATATATGATTTCATATTTCAAAACGAGTACAGCAAAAAGGTATCCCTGAAAGGTATGAACGATTTCTACAATTATAAATGAAACATATAGGACGTATCTATAGTGACCGAAACCATCGTTCGGCAAAATGCGGATATATATATATAGATATAACGCAAACCGATTGTATACATGCCGAGTGCAAAATCAAATAAGTTTGTTCCACTGTCATATTCCTGCCGAGATCTAATGATAACTTGTATCATTACTTCTGGCAATATATATATAGATGTGAAATAAAATCAAAAGTTCCGAAAGATAGACTATTGCTTAGGTTAATAGAAAATTTACAGGTAGTGTATATAAGAAACACGAATAGCCAAACTGCATTTGTGGTTAAGAAATGAAGTATACTATAACCTTGACGCAGTAAATGCGTCTTCTAGATCACACGTCAATAAAAAAAAACACCTAAATGAGGAAAAGGTAAAAAGAAATCGGATGACGGTAAGTAATCACTATCCATAAACATTGTTGACAGCAGAAGGCTCCACCCCGCTTTCACCAAACGAAAAATTGGATCACAAGACCGCCAATGAAAAAAAGAAAACAAGCCGTTTAAGAAATTCACATCAGGAAGGAACCAACGGAAGGCCGCAGAGTTAATTAACAAGCGTAGCCCGGTGGATGTTACTACCACCGAAAGCGCAGATCCGTTAAGCATTAAAACAAATTTCAAAAAAAAAAAGAAATTTTATAAGACGAACTTCAAAGAGTGAACAACCGTCTCCAAAGAGTGAGTTAAACATAGCAATAGTCGTGGGAAGTCCGGCTAGAAATCCCGCCCCGCAATATCGCGTAGTCGACCCTCTCCGCATCACCAAAAATTGAAGAGACTAAGAGAGTGGGGTTCGTTGATAAATCATGGAACAGTGAATTAAATCCGAGCAACAAAGAATGATAACATAACAGGTTCGAGAGAGATCCTGGTCACGGTTAACATACTAAAACTCTGTGTGAAGATCGAACCCCACACCAGAAGCGAGGAAGCTTGACAGCAGTTGAAGCCGACCCTACCCTCCATCACTGGCGAGGAGAGGGAAAAATGCCTCTGCCATTTCAGAGCTCCAAATAGAGATGTGAGCCCACCCATGTGAGAATAGATTAAAAGAAAACCTTGTAACCCTAATTGCACCAAGACAGACTACCAGAAATCCCCAGCTTGATCGAGAAAAACGCAACCTACGATGATAAAGCCGTATCGTGCAAACAAAGGAGGCGCGCCAGGAGGTATGAGGTATTACGCTCGGGCTCCGCAAAGAATAGAGTGTTAAACCTAGAAGTTCATTCTCCTATGTAGAAGGTGATCAGTCCTCCTCCGTACGCCGTATGCGCTCGATATGTCGTGGCAAGAGGTTGAACGATTGGGATGGCACCTATCGCGTTGAGACATGCCTCAAGAATCGACCGCTACACACAGCAAACCAGAAGGTAACGTGAGTAATACTCTCCAGCAGCTGTAAGAAATCATGATGAACAGACACGTGAGTACACTGTCGAAAGTGGTCCAAGTTAACCTCTGGGTTCCACGTTTGCATACCGGGACATCATCCCAAGGGAGACGAACTACAGAAGAAGGAACAATTAAAAATGAAGCCGCCGCAAAAAAATCTGGCCACTGACGTGCACACAAACGATACCAACCACAGCACGTTAGGGTTAGAAAATTCAAAGCGAGGGTTCGAACAGTAACCGATAGTTACATACCGGACGTTAAATTAAAACTAAGCAGTGTAATGTTTAAATGGCAACGTATGATTCCATAGGGCTGGGTGGTATAAGCGCAAGGCCCAACAAAATCGTTAAAGTGATTAATTTCATGATATACAGTTATGGCGGCGATTTGAATTAATTCTAAAAACCAATATGAGTGTGTTGGAAATCTTTGTATCATATATATACATAATTATAGATGCAATATCTATATACCTACCCATCGAAATAACGTTTCAAAAAGATAATTATGTAAGTTCGGTTATACCAAAGGACGACCGATATATATATATATATCATTTATATAACTTGTACATAAGGTATGTGGTGACGACTAATATATATATATCATTTATATAACTTGTATATAAAGGTATGTGGTATGGTTCTATATATATAGTTCCACGGTGATGAAAGATAGTAACAAAAGAAGGTTAGCTATATATATATATATATATAGGGATATATATATAAGTACATGGGAGTGATCTATAGTGAATCCCCTTTTTATATGGGTTGAATGTATAAGAGTTATTAGAAAAAATATATATATATATCCAGATAGCTTATTTTATATGATGAACAAGGTAACCAACCTTCTCATTATTATACAAGGTTGTAACAACATAAAAAGGTATATATATAGGTATATATATATCTATATATTGTTGAAAGTAAATAGGTGAAATGTTTAATGTTTGTTGAAAATGGAAATTCTAGATGGCTATCGGAGTTCTATAAAAAGGGAAGTAAAGTAGAAATTTTGAAATCAGGACTCCTATAACTAGATTCATATAAAAGTCGCAAGGAAACTCGGAAGAAAAAAAAAAAAAATTTCCTTAAGCGGGAGACGTTACAAATGGTATCGGAGCACTAGTTACAACAAATTGGGCTGTCGTTTTGTGCTCACTTCTTATTACATATTTTGTTTTTCTGAAGTTTATAAACTTTTCTAATCTGTGTTGTAAGTGTGTACAGTTGAAATGGCTGAAGGTGAAGGGATTTATGTGGATCTGCGGGATGAGTTTGCTACTCTAGATCCCAATGCGCCGGTACTGGCTATGTTGCACCGGATGCAACGAGAGTTTGCTGAATTAAGAAGCCAAAATGACATGTTGTCATCAGCCAGTAAGGAGCAGGAAAAGCTCATCAGGGAGCTAACTTCCAGGAACAACCAGGAAGGCGAAGGCTCTGGAAAAAGAAAGATGGATGAATCTGTGGACGAGGATGCAGCTAGAAATCAACATAAGCAGAAAAGAGAGTTGCAGGGAGAATTTAGGAAGATCAAGCCACCCTCCTATGATGGGGAGAAGGAGGAGGATGTTGAAGCATGGTTGTTGAACATGATCAAGTATTTCCAAGTTTATGAATATGAGAGCAATCTGAAGGCTAGACTAGCTGTGTACCAGCTACAAGGAAAAGCTACACTCTGGTGGGAAGAGACGAAAATGGTGCATGCCATTGATGAAAAGACAGTTACTTGGGAAGATTTTCAGACTAAGTTCAAGAGTCATTATTTGAATGAACGTTATTATGATGATAAAGCCACAGAATTCCATGAACTGAGATTAGGACAACTCACTATTGATGAGTTTGTCACTAAGTTTACTAATTTACTGAGGTATGTTCCTTACATTAGGGAAGAAAAAGCAAAGGTGCAAAGGTTTTTAAATTGTTTGCCTACTGTGTACAAGGAGAAGATTGAGTTTGACAACCCAAAGACCATGGATGAAGCTGTGAGAAAAGAGAGATTATGCTATCAGCAGTTTAAAGGTAAAGCTGAACAAGGGAAGAGCTGGATGAACAAGGGTGAGTTCAAAGGAAAGAGACCAAAACCAGCATATTTAAGGAATTTTGGTAGAGACCATCAAAGGAAAAAGTTCAGCAAACCAAAAGAAAGTCAAACTGCTCAGTCCCAAGTGGTTTCAAAACCAGTAGAAAGGAACAATAAAAAGGAAGGGACAGTCAGAATGAAGGAACCCCTGAAATGTTGGGGTTGTGGAGAACCCCATATGATGAGGGACTGTCCCCATCGAAATATTCATATGATCAGCAGAGAGCGAGAGGCAACAACAGTCAATGACATAGCCAGAAACATACCAACCATCAGTGCCACCCTGGAAAATCGGCAAGCAGAACATCAAGCAACCATGGTGGAAATGGAGGGTAAGATTTCTGACCTACCTGTTACTGTTTTGATTGATCTAGGTGCTTCTTTGAGTTATGTTAGTCCTGGAGTTGTAGAAAAATGTAAAATTAAACCTGAAAAATTTCAGCAGTCATGGTTGGTACAGCTGGCCACTGGAACTAAGAGAAAAGTCACACATAAGTTGCCCAAAACAGCAATACAATTAAATGGGTTCCCGACAGAAGTAGATCTAAACATATTGCCATTAGGATCCTATGATCTGCTGATAGGAATGGATTGGCTGGAAAAGAAGAAAGCCCTGATGAACTGCTGGGATAAAACCCTGCAATGTGTAGATGAGGAAGGGAAACCTTTTACCCTAAAAGGGAGACCAAAACCCATTGTGGTAAGACAAATATCAGCATTGCAATTGAAAAGAACAGCTAGAAAAGGATACCAAGTCTATGCAGTGCATGTAGAAGAAATAGAACAGAAAACAGAGGAAGAGTTACTGGATGCTATACCAGTCATCAGAGAGCTTAAGGAAATCTTTCCCAAGGAAATCCCTCATCTTCCCCCCAAAAGGGAGATTGACTTTTCTATAGATCTGGTGCCGGGAGCTACACCTATTTCCCGAGCTCCTTATCGGATGAGTCCGCCAGAACTGATGGAGCTGAAGATGCAACTGCAAGAATTATTGGATAAGGGTTACATTAGACCAAGTGTGTCTCCATGGGGAGCACCTGTTTTATTTGTTAAAAATAAGGATGGAACTTTTAGGATGTGCATTGACTATCGTCAATTGAACAAGCTGACCATTAAAAATAGATATCCACTTCCTAGAATTGATGATCTTTTTGATCAGGTGAGAGGAGCTTCAGTCTTCTCCAAGATAGACCTAAGGACTGGATATCACCAGCTCAGAATTAAAGAGGAAGACATCAGCAAAACAGCATTTCGAACTAGGTATGGGCATTACGAATTTGTAGTCCTACCTTTTGGGTTGACAAATTCCCCTGCCACATTCATGTGTCTGATGAACAGTGTGTTAAATAAGTATTTGGACAAATTTGCTCTGGTGTTCATAGATGATATCTTAGTTTACTCCAAAAATAAAGAAGAACATAAGGAACACCTGAGAATAGTGTTGCAAACTTTGAAAGAAAATCAGTTGTATGCCAAGTTCAGTAAATGTGAATTTTATAAAGATAAAATTCAATATTTAGGCCATATTATTTCCGAAAAAGGGCTTGCTGTTGACCCTGAAAAGATAAAAGCCATTAAAGAATGGCCAGTTCCCACTGATGTCTCAGCAATAAGATCATTTATGGGAATGGCAGGCTATTTGCATTTGTGGTGGTGTTATGCCTTAAGTAGGAATGCTTGTCAACATTTAAACAGCATTGGGAGTAGTGCCCAGATGGAGATAGAGGAATTGGTGGGAAAAGCAGCAAATCAAGATCCCAACTATGAAGCACTATTGGTGCAACTACAGAAAAAGGATAAAACTGATTTCACTAAAAACCAAAAAGGGCTTATCTATTACAAAAACAGGTTGTATATTCCAAATATAGAGTCATTGAAAAGAGAAATGCTAGATGAATATCACAAGCAACCTTATGCACGACATCCAGGATACCAGAAGATGTTAACAACCTTGAAAAATAAGCTGTTCTGGCCAGGAATGAAGAGAGATGTGGCGGAGTATCTGAGTAAGTGTATGGAATGTCAACTGGTCAAAGTTGAGCATCAACACCCAGCAGGGCTTTTAAATCCTCTGCCAATTGCAGAATGGAAATGGGACACAGTTTCCATGGATTTTATAACAGGATTACCCAAGACTAAATATCAACATGATTCGGTGATGGTAGTAGTAGACACTCTCACAAAATCTGCTCACTTTATACCAGTGAAATCTACTTTCGGAACAGCTCAAGTAGCCAATGTTTTCCTGAAGGAGATAGTAAGACTTCATGGAGTTCCCAAAGTAATTGTCTCAGATCGAGATGCTAAGTTTACAGCAGCATTTTGGAAGGGATTGTTTGGAGGGATGGGTACTAAGCTGAATTTTAGTACTGCCTACCACCCTCAAACAGATGGGCAGACAGAACAGACGAATCAAGTCTTGGAGGATATGCTGCGAATGTATGTGATGGATAGACCATCAAAGTTGGAAGAGTATCTGCATTTAGCTGAGTTTGCTTTTAATAATAGCTACCAATCTTTTATTAAGATGAGTCCATTTGAGGCACTATATGGGAGGAAGTGTCGTACTCCCTTGAGCTGGAGTCAACCAGAGGATAAACTGGTGTTGGGACCAGATGCACTACAAGAAATGGAAAGAATTGTTAAACAAATACAGAGAAATATAAAGACAGCACAAGACCGACAGAAGAGCTATGCTGATAAGAAAAGGGTGCACCGAGAATTCAAAGTGGGGGATCATGTGTATTTACGCATCAAACCCAAAAAGAGCACACTTTATGCAGGAAGTTGTGCAAA
Organism: Pinus albicaulis; assembly: GCA_034641835.2. NCBI lineage: Eukaryota > Viridiplantae > Streptophyta > Pinopsida > Pinales > Pinaceae > Pinus > Pinus albicaulis. The sequence continues at coordinate 17,380 of JAXQQM020060780.1, read as the reverse complement.
ACTGGCTCCTAGATATTGTGGGCCTTTTGATGTGTTAGAAAGGGTGGGACCAGTGGCTTACAAGCTGGCCTTACCACCCCATGTTAGAGTGCATAATGTATTTCATGTTTCATTATTAAAAAGATATGTGCATGATGTGTCTCACATAGTTGATTGGACTGTTGTACAGGTGGAACCAGAAGGGGAATTTCTGCCAGAACCGCTTCAAATATTGGAGCGGGAAGAAATTGAATTGAGAAACAGAACAGTGGCCAGAGTAAAAGTGCAGTGGAAGCACTTTACTGCTGAAGAAGCCACCTGGGAAAGGGAAGCTGAAATGATGGAGCAATACCCATTTTTGTTTAAATAAACTCTAGTAGTTGAATAAGAACACCGAGGACGGTGTTTATTTTCAGAGGGGGAATATGTAACACCCCCAATTTGTGTGTTGAATTTTTTAAAGTTAGACATTTGAACTTTAATCCTAAGGGGGTGGACCCCAAGGGATGAATATGGTGTGAATGTATTTGCATATTTTATTTGAGGAAATAAATAAAATGATTGTGCATTTTGACCAAAAAGAGAATTTGAGATCACTTGCCAAATCCATGAGGATGGATAAGGCAACAAATCCCCAAAAATCTTTCAAAAATCCTTGAAAGGAATTTATTTAGATTTGAGGAGGAATCTAAATTTCCCCAATGAAGAGGAGTAGTTGGGAAGAGGTGAGAAAAAGCTGGAAAAGCTGAGGAAAAGCTTAAAGCAGCTTTAAAGAATCCCAAGATGGGAAGCCTAGGCTAAACAGGAAAGAAAGCATCCTGATATTCTGGACGCAGAATTAGAAACATGCTTTGGGGAATTTTGAGCTTAAATAAGCTGCTCTTAGGCTGATCAGAGGTTGATCAATGCTAGGAGGTGATCTCAGCTCGGGGGTGAATCCTAGGAGATAAAGAGGATTCTAAGGTTGGGAGGTTGGTCAATTGCAGATTGTGGTATGTTCTGAAATTGTGGTTTCTATATCTTATTACAGTATGAATTGGCTACATATAAAATTTAATTTTATGGCAATTAAGAAAATTTAGTACTACATTTAACAGAATCCATCTTAAGGTAAGCACCTCTTAGATTCTGTATAGTTGTAGACCAGCTAACATAGAGAAGAAACCCCTGAATCTCTAAACCAAGGACGGTTTAAATCTGAATTTTCTTGGACTCTATAGATGATTAAATTTTGTTATGTTTCTGAAAAAAAAAAATATGATATGCTTAGATGTATGCTAGAGAAACCTGATAGTATTTCTGAAAAATATATATATATATATATATGTGGTATGTAGCAGAAAGAAATCAAACTAGATGGTAGAGTATAAATTGCAAATATGAGCATTCAACTCTTACAACACTTATCGACTACATGCATGACCATTCAACCAATGATAAGGAGGTGGATTCCATGGCTAAATTATATTCCTACTCCTTGACAAATTGGGACATATAAAAATAATTATCCTAATAAAGAAGGGAATTTAGAACAAAGTCCTCTAGCCAAGCATTATTTAATATACAAGGGTTACTTCAAAAGATCTAGAATCTAATAGTGAGTACTTGGAAGATGTATTCATGATAAACCAAAGAACAAAACTGTAATACAGTAAGGTTAACCCCTTCTAGCCATTATAGATTGTATTGAAAAGTTAAAAATTTCCCCTCTAATCCTTAAGAGCAACGTTAGGATTTTGGAGTAGATTTAGGAGTGATAAACTTATCTATCTACCCTATCGAACATATGCATATACATTTTAAAACAAACACATTTTCATATATATACATATATCCTATTCGATTATATATATGCGGGATGCTTAGAGCCACGAGGATAAAGTGGACTCGACTTTATATAAAAGAAATATATGAAAAACAAATTTTAGTTATTAAACAGATATATACAATCATGCCGAAAGCGGAATTTGACTTTATATAAAAGAAATATATGAAAAGAAAATTTTGGTTATCAAACATATATATGCAATCATGCCGAAAGCTTGGGTAATCATATATGTGATCAACATAAAACCAATGCGCCGAAATCATTATGGAATACCTGCAAGCGCGCCGAGAGTTATAGAAATCATATATGTTAGTGACATAAAATAAATGCGCCGTGGAGAGACATACTTTGGAACCGAACTATGCAACAGCATGAAATAATTGCAGAGGTCAACCATACGAAGTCATTATGGTAAGTTGCATTGCTCGGAACGGGATTTGCGCTCATAGCGCTTAACTCTATCTTCAGACTTGGAACGCAAACGACTACTGTAGAAATAAACAGAGAGTAGGTGGATATATCAATCAAAAACTATGACGTGTGTATTCATAAACACCCCACGAAAATTTAAGAGGCGTCAATATGTTTCAACCCTGCACTATTAGTCATACACAGAAAGACGAATTATGTTGTTTCTATAATTCTGCCGTTACGATCACACCACTATGAATTAGTGGAGCGCCGAGACAAGGCCTTACACTACTGGGCGAATAGCCGGATTGTAACTACCGAACCCTGTGGTAAATCGAAGTTCTATTCAACCCCATCTCGGATGGTCGAATAACCAAAAACCACAGAAATTCCGACTCTGCGAATCTGAAGGAGGTACACGGCTATCGCTATGATTGACATGAAATTGGTGGATAAATATCTCCAATGAGTTAACGTAGATATAACCAGAAAATCGTTGCTCTAGGAAACCATGCGACCATCAGAGTAAGGAGCTCGGATGATAGAACATCCTATAGCAGACCCTCAGTAAACATCATCGTGACTGCTATTCCAGTCGCTGGTAGACTAATCGGTGTACCAGAACCATATACACCAGAACAATCGAAAATAAAAAAAGTGCAGCTAGCTAATTAAGGAAAAAAAAATGACGAGAACGAGACTTATACCCAGAAGGGAATCTACAGATAAGAACTACGTCCCAATAAAACCCGAGAGGGTTCTGAGACAGCAGACGCACTCTGTAGTTCAAAATGATCCCTGAAACAAACAAGCAATTGGTAACCTCGCAGAGTTTGAGAAAAGAAACTTAGGGTCTCAGGCGACAAAGAATGCTTAAATAAAAACCTAGAAACTAAGCTCCAACCGTACTCACTCTGCAGCCGCATCTTACGATATCTCAGGATTGATTTGGAAATGAAACTCGAGCTGTAGCTAGTATACCCTACTGTAAATTTAATAATATTTAAACCTGGGATCGACGTACCTAACCGCCGAACTTTTCTTGAGAACTCATAAATAGATCACCACCGAAATGAGATTTTGTGGTGCAGAGGGCGATGAGTCCGGTTGCTTGCTTCGGAGGAAAGTACAGTTTGAGAGCGAGCCGTCTCGGTCCAGAGTCCGAAAGCCAGTTAAAGTGGAACACGCAAAGCTGTGCGAAACAGGGATGAAGCGTGTAGACGGGCCAGATCAAAATACTGATCTCCGTTGTACCAAGTACTCCTCCTTCTTGCACGCAACCCTGTCACAGTAAGAAAACCGTCATTTACCTGTGCACCGAAAAAAAAAATCAATGTCAGTCTCGGCAACAATACAAAAACCAGTGGTAAACTTTCGAGCGGGTTAGGGTTTGATAACCGACGCTGTTAAACGATGAAAAAAAACATTAAAATTTATACACCCCGTAGCTGAGCTGGCAACCGCCGCGATCGTGGCTGCCTAACTGGAATTCGTAATACCTATCTCCATAGTCAAAAGATGTAAACCGCGCTACTACTGGGGTAAGTTCATTTGATATGTACATACGTATAATGATCTCCCTTTGACCGCGGCGTGGGGTTCGTCATTTGGATATCCCTAACATTATCATATTCCAACGTCTAAGGTAATATTAAAGAGCTATTTATGAGAGTTAGGTAAGAGTATATATGTAGGTTGTTAAGGTTGAATATATATATACATTAATGTAGATATATGGAATATGCATAGTGGCGCTTCCCCATTCCTCTATGCTCAAAGTTGAACCTATATATATATTGCATATATACATAAATATAGGTGCCATATTCACATGGGCTTGTTAAATTAATAAGTTGCCAAAGGCCATATACATACAAGTAATATAGTTGATAGAGATATATATATGATTTATATATATGTGTAGTAAGGGTATTAACTCCACATAGAGATGGATATATAGATACGTAAGGAATTCAACAACATACCAATGAAGGTATAAAGTTAGAAGAGGTTATTGAAAAAGGTAGAGGAACTCCACCTCTTAAAACCTCTTAATATTATAGATGGTCATATAAATGGATACATGTATATGTAACTATAGACATATATGTAACTATATATATATATATATATATATATATGTTCATATATATCTATATAGATAATGGGAAGGAATGTATGGAAAGTGTTCAATGAAAAAAAAAAAAGGGAAATGTGAAATGTACAAGGTGAGTGATTAAACTGGGAGTAAAGTTGAAAAAAAATCTGAACTTCTTATTCCAATAAATTTTGAATAGTGTATTCGAAAAGAAAAAAAAAAATTTCAAAAACGGGAGGTGTTACAAATGGTATCAGAGCACTAGTTACAACAAATTGGGCTGTCGTTTTGTGCTCACTGCTTATTACATATTTTGTTTTTCTGAAGTTTATAAACTTTGCTAATCTGTGTTGTAAGTGTGTATAGTTGAAATGGCTGAAGGTGAAGGGATTTATGTGGATCTGCGGGATGAGTTTGCTACTCCAGATCCCAATGCCCCGGTACTGGCTATGTTGCACCGGATGCAACGAGAGTTGGCTGAATTAAGAAGCCAAAATGACATGTTGACATCAGCCAGTAAGGAGCAGGAAAAGCTCATCAGGGCGCTAACTTCCAGGAACAGCCAGGAAGGCGAAGGCTCTGGAAAGAGAAAGATGGATGAATCTGAGGATGAGGATGCAGCTAGAAATCAACATAAGCAGAAAAGAAAGTTGCAGGGAGAATTTAGGAAGATCAAACCACCCTCCTATGATGGGGAGAAGGAGGAGGATGCTGAAGCTTGGTTGCTGAACATGATCAAGTATTTCCAAGTTTAAGAATATGAGAGCAATCTGAAGGCTAGACTAGCTGTGTACCAGCTACAAGGAAAAGCTACACTCTGGTGGGAAGAGACGAAAATGGTGCATGCCATTGATGAAAAGACAGTTGCTTGGGAAGATTTTCAGACTAAGTTCAAAATTCGTTATTTGAATGAACGTTATTATGACGATAAAGCAAAAGAATTCCATGAACTTAGGCTAGGGCAACTCACTATTGATGAGTTTGTCACTAAGTTTACATATTTACTGAGGTATGTCCCTTACATTAGAGAAGAAAAGGCAAAGGTGCAAAGATTTTTAAATTGTTTGCCTACTGTTTATAAGGAGAAAATTGAATTTGACAATCCAAAGACGATGGATGAGGCTGTTAGAAAAGCAAGATTATGCTATCAGTAGTTTAAAAGTAAAGAAGAACAAGGGAAGAGCTGGCTGAACAAGGGTGAGTTCAAGGGAAAAAGACCAAAACCAGCATATTTAAGAAATTTTGGTAGAGATCATCAGCGGAAAAAATTCAGTAAACCAAAAGAAAGCCAAACTGCCCAGTCTCAAGTGGTTTCAAAACCACTAGAAGGGAACAATAAAAAGGAAGGGACAGTTAGAATGAAGGAACCTTTGAAATGCTGGGGCTGTGGAGAACCCCATATGATGAGGGACTGTCCCCATCGAAATACACACATGATCAGCAGAGAGAGAGAGGAAACAACCGTCAATGACATAGCCAGAAACATACCAACCATCAGTGCAGCCCTGGAAAATCGACAGGCAGAACATCAAGCAACCATGGTGGAAATGGAGGGTAAGATTTCTGACCTCCCTGTTACTGTTTTGATTGATCCAGGTGCTTCTTTGAGTTATATTAGTCCTGGAATTGTAGAAAAATGTAAAATTAAACCTGAAAAATTTCAGCAGTCATGGTTGGTACAGCTGGCCACGGGAACTAAGAGAAAAGTTACACATAAATTGCCCAAAACAGCACTACAATTAAATGGCTTTACAGCAAAAGTAAACTTGAACATATTGCCATTAGGATCCTATGACTTGCTAATAGGAATGGATTGGCTGGAAAAGAAGAAAGCTCTGATGAACTGCTGGGATAAAACCCTGCATTGTGTAGATGAGGAAGGGAAACCTTTTACACTAAAAGGGAAACCAAAACCTATTGTAGTAAGACAAATATCAGCCTTACAATTGAAAAGAACAGCTAGAAAAGGATACCAAGTCTATGTGGTGCATGTAGAAGAAATAGAACAGAAAACTGAGGAAGAGTTACTGGATGCTATACCAGTCATCAGGGAGTTTAGTGAAGTCTTTCCCAAGGAAATCCCTCATCTTCCTCCCAAAAGAGAGATTGATTTTTCTATAGATCTGATGTCAGGAGCTACACCTGTTTCTCGAGCCCCTTATTGGATGAGTCCGCCGGAACTGATAGAGCTGAAGATGCAGTTGCAAGAATTATTGGATAAGGGTTACATTAGACCAAGTGTATCTCCATGGGGAGCACCTGTTTTATTTGTTAAAAAGAAGGATGGAACTTTTAGGATGTGCATTGATTATCGTCAACTGAACAAGTTGACCATTAAGAATAGATATCCACTTCCTAGAATTGATGATCTTTTTGATCAAGTGAGAGGAGCTTCAGTTTTCTCTAAGATAGACCTCAGGACTGGGTATCACCAGCTCAGAATTAAAGAAGAAGACATCAGTAAAACATCATTTCGAACCAGGTATGGGCATTACGAATTTGTAGTCCTACCTTTTGGTTTGACGAATGCCCCTGCCACCTTTATGTGTCTAATGAACAGTGTGTTGAATAATTATTTGGAAAAATTTGTTCTGGTGTTCATAGATGATATCTTAGTCTATTCTAAAAATGAAGATGAACATAAGGAACATCTGAGAATAGTGTTGCAGACTTTAAAAGAAAACCAACTATATGCCAAGTTCAGTAAATGTGAATTTTATAGAGATAAAATTCAATATCTAGGTCATATAATTTCTGAAAAAGGGTTGGAAGTTGACCCTGAAAAGGTAAAAGCCATTAAAGAATGGCCAGTGCCTACTGATGTCTCAGCAGTAAGATCATTTATGGGAATGGCAGGCTATTATCGCAGATTTGTGGAGAGATTTTCTGCTATAGCAAATCCCATAACCTCATTACAAAGGAAGGGTGTTAAGTTTGTGTGGACTGAAAAATGCCAAAACAGTTTCGAACAATTGAAACAGAAACTTATTTCAGCTCCTATATTAAAAATTGCTGATCCTGATAAAGAGTTTGTGGTATGTAGAGATGCTTGCAGAGAGGGGCTAGGAGGAGTCCTATTGCAAGAAAATTCAGTCATTGCCCATGAATCTAGGAAACTGAAAGTACATGAACAGAATTATAGTGCATATGATTTGGAATTTGCAGCTGTTATTCATGCTTTAAAAATGTGGAGGCACTATCTTTTGGGGAAAAAGTTCACATTGATGACTGATCATATTAGCCTCAAATATTTCTTTTCCCAAACTGACCTGAATGCAAGACAAGCTAGATGGCTGTCTTTTCTAAGTGAATTTGATATGGACATAAAACATATCAAGGGAAAAGAAAATAAAGTTGCTGATGCCTTAAGTAGGAATGCTTGTCAACATTTAAACAGCATTGGGAGTAGTGCCCAGATGGAGATAGAGGAATTGGTGGGAAAAGCAGCAAATCAAGATCCCAACTATGAAGCACTATTGGTGCAACTACAGAAAAAAGATAAAACTGATTTCACTAAAAACCAAAAAGGACTTCTCTATTACAAAAACAGGTTGTATATTCCAAATATAGAGTCATTGAAAAGAGAAATGCTAGATGAATATCACAAGCAACCTTATGCAGGACATCCAGGATACCAGAAGATGTTAACAGCCTTGAAAAAGAAGTTGTTCTGGCCAGGAATGAAGAGAGATGTGGCGGAGTATCTGAGTAAGTGTATGGAATGTCAACTGGTCAAAGTTGAGCATCAACACCCAGCAGGGCTTTTAAATCCTCTACCAATTGCAGAATGGAAATGGGACACAGTTTCCATGGATTTTATAACAGGATTACCCAAGACTAAATATCAACATTATTCGGTGATGGTAGTAGTAGACACTCTCACAAAATCTGCTCACTTTATACCAGTGAAATCTACTTTCGGAACAACTCAAGTAGCCAATGTTTTCCTGAAGGAGATAGTAAGACTTCATGGAGTTCCCAAAGTAATTGTCTCAGATCGAGATGCTAAGTTTACAGCAGCATTGTGGAAGGGATTGTTTGGAGGGATGGGTACTAAGCTGAATTTTAGTACTGCCTACCACCCTCAAACAGATGGGCAGACAGAAAGGACGAATCAAGTATTGGAGGATATGCTGCGAATGTATGTGATGGATAGACCATCAAAGTGGGAAGAGTATCTGCATTTAGCTGAGTTTGCTTATAATAATAGCTACCAATCTTCTATTAAGATGAGTCCATTTGAGGCACTGTATGGGAGAAAGTGCCGTAATCCCTTGAGCTGGAGTCAACCAGAGGATAAACTGGTGTTGGGACCAGATGCACTACAAGAAATGGAAAGATTTGTTAAACAAATACAGAGAAATATAAAGACAGCACAAGACCGACAGAAGAGCTATGCTGATAAGAAAAGGGTGCACCGAGAATTCAAAGTGGGAGATCATGTGTATTTGCGCATCAAACCCAAAAAGAGCACACTTTATGCAGGAAGTTGTGCAAAACTGGCTCCTAGATATTGTGGGCCTTTTGATGTGTTAGAAAGGGTGGGACCAGTGGCTTACAAGCTGGCCTTACCACCCCATGTTAGAGTGTATAATGTATTTCATGTTTCATTATTAAAAAGATATGTGCATGATGCTTCTCACATAGTTGATTGGAATGTTGTACAGGTGGAACCAGAAGGGGAATTTCTGCCAGAACCGCTTCAAATATTGGAGCGGGAAGAAATTGAATTAAGAAACAGAACAATGGCCAGAGTAAAAGTGCAGTGGAAGCACTTTACTGCTGAAGAAGCCACCTGGGAAAGGGAATCTGAAATGATGGAGCAATACCCATTTTTGTTTAAATGAACTCTAGGAGTTGAATAAGAACACCGAGGACGGTGTTTATTTTCAGAGGGGGAATATGTAACACCCCAAATTTGTGTGTTGAATTTTTTTAAAGTTAGACATTTGAACTTTAATCCTAAGGGGGTGGACCCCAAGAGATGAATATGGTGTGAATGTATTTGCATATTTTATTTGAGGAAATAAATAAAATGATTGTGCAATTTGACCAAAAAGAGAATTAGAGATCACTTGCCAAATCCATGAGGATGGATAAGGCAACAAATCCCCAAAAAAATCTTTCAGAAATCCTTGAAAGAAATTTATTTAGATTTGAGGAGGAATCTAAAATTTCCCCAATGAAGAGGAGTAGTTGGGAAGAGGTGAGAAAAAGCTGGAAAAGCTGAGGAAAAGCTTAAAGCAGCTTTAAAGAATCCCAAGATGGGAAGCCTAGGCTAAACAGGAAAGAAAGCATCCTGATATTCTGGACGCAGAATTACAAACATGCTTTGGGGAATTTTGAGCTTAAATAAGCTGCTCCTAGGCTGATCAGAGGTTGATCAGTGCTAGGAGGTGATCTCAGCTCGGGGGTGAATCCTGCGAGATAAAGAGGATTCTAAGGTTGGGAGGTTGGTCAATTGCAGATTGTGGTATGTTCTGAAATTGTGGTTTCTATATCTTATTACAGTATGAATTGGCTACATATAAAATTTAATTTTATGGAAAATGAGAAATTTTGGTACTACATTTAACAGAATCCATCTTAAGGTAAGCACCTCTTAGATTCTGTCTAGTTGTAGACCAGATACCATAGAGTAGAAACCCCAGAATATCTAAACCAAGGACGGTTTAAATCTGAAGTTTCTTGGACTCTATAGATGATTAAATTTTGTTATGTTCCTGTAGAAAAAAAAATATGACATGCTTAGATGTATGCTAGAGAAACCTGATAGTATTTCTGAAAGATATATATATGGTATGTAGCAGAAAGAAATCAAGCAAGATAGTAGAGTATAAATTGCAAATATGAGCATTCAAACTCTTACAACATTTATCGACTACATACATGAGCATTCAACCAATGATAAGGGTGTGGATTTCATAGCTAAATTATATTCTTACTCCTTGACAAACTGTGACATATAAAAATAACTATCCTAATAAAGGAGGGAATTTAGAACAAAATTCCTCTAGCCAAGCATTATTTAATATATAAAGGTTACTTCAAAAGAACTAGAAACTAAGAGTGAGTACTTTGGAAGATGTATTCAAGGTAAACCAAAGAACAAAACTGTAATACAGTAAGGTTAACCCACTTCTAGCCATTATAGAGTGTATTGAAAGTTAAAATTTCCCCTCTAATCCTTAAGAGCAACGTTAGGATTATGGAGTAGATCTATGAGTGCTAAACTTTATTTATTTACACTATTGAACATATGCATATACATTTTAAAACAAAGACATTACACTATTGAACATATGCATATACATTTTAAAACAAAGACATTTTCATATATATATATCCTATTCGATTCTATATATATAGGTATGCTAACAAGGGTGGATGCTTAGAGCCACGAGGATAAAGTGGACTCGACTTTATATAAAAGAAATATATGAAAAACAAATTTTAGTTATTAAACAGATATATACAATCATGCCGAAAGCGGAATTTGACTTTATATAAAAGAAATATATGAAAAGCAAATTTTGGTTATCAAACATATATATGCAATCATGCCGAAAGCTTGGGTAATCATATATGTGATCAACATAAAACCAATGCGCCGAAATCATTATGGAATACCTGCAAGCGCGCCGAGAGTTATAGAAATCATATATGTTAGTGACATAAAATAAATGCGCCGTGGAGAGACATACTTTCGAACCGAACTATGCAACAGCATGAAATAATTGCAGAGGTCAACCATACAAAGTCATTATGGTAAGTTGCATTGCTCGGAACGGGATTTGCGCTCATAGCGCTTAACTCTATCTTCAGACTTGGAACGCAAACGACTACTGTAGAAATAAACAGAGAGTAGGTGGATATATCAATCTAAAACTATGACGTGTGTATTCATAAACGCCCCACGAAAATTTAAGAGGCGTCAATATGTTTCAACCCTGCACTATTAATCATACGCAGAAAGACGAATTATGTTGTTTCTATAATTATGCCGTTACGATCACACCACTATGAATTAGTGGAGCGCCGAGACAAGGCCTTACACTACTGGGCGAATAGCCGGATCGTAACTACCGAACCCTGTGGTAAATCGAAGTTCTATTCAACCCCATCTCGGATGGTCGAATAACCAAAAACCACAGAAATTCCGACTCTACGAATCTGAAGGAGGTACACGGTTATCGCTATGATTGACATGAAATTTGTGGATAAATATCTCCAATGAGTTAACGTAGATATAACTAGAAAATCATTGCTCTAGGAAACCATGCGACCAGCAGAGTAAGGAGCTCGGATGATAGAACATCCTATAGCAGACCCTCAGTAAACATCATCGTGACTGCTATTCCAGTCGCTGGTAGACTAATCGGTGTACCAGCACCCTATACACCAGAACAATCGAAAATAAAAAGTGCAGCTAGCTAATTAAGGAAAAAAAAAATGACGAGAACGAGACTTATACCCAGAAGGGAATCTGCAGATAAGAACTACGTCCCAATAAAACCCGAGAGGGTTCTGAGACAGCAGACGCACTCTGTAGTTCAAAACGATCCCTGAAACAAACAAGCAATTGGTAACCTCGCAGAGTTTGAGAAAAGAAACTTAGGGTCTCAAGCGACAAAGAATGCTTAAATAAAAACCTAGAAACTAAGCTCCAACCGTACTCACTCTGCAGCCGCATCTTACGATATCTCAGGATTGATTTGGAAATACAACTCGAGCTGTAGCTAGTATACCCTACTGTAAATTTAATAATATTTAAACCTGGGATCGACGTACCTAACCGCCGAACTTTTCTTGAGAACTCATAAATAGATCACCACCGAAATGACATTTTGTGGTGCAGAGACGATAGTGCAGTTTGCTTGCTTCGGAGGAAAGTACGGTTTGAGACGTAGATCTTTCAGTCGGAAGTCACGGAAGCCGATTAAGGTGGAACACGCAAAGGCATGCGCTTGAGGTGGCGTGTGAAACCGGCTGACATCAAAATGCGATCTCGTTGTTTAGAATCCTCCTTCACGCACGCAACCACATCCATTAAGAAATAATTTCATTTACACGTACCTTAGGAAAAATCAATGTGAGTCTCGGCAGCAATACAAAACCGGTGGTAAACTTTCGAGCGGGTTAGGGTTTGATGGCAAACTTATTTGTTAAACGATGAAAAAACATTAAAATTTATACACCCACATGCTTGTTTGTATAGCATGATGGTAAATTCGTAATACTATCTCCATAGTCAAAAGATGTAAACCACGCTACTGCTGGGGTAAAAGTTCATTTGATATGTACATACGTATAATGATCTCCCTTTGACCGCGGCGTGGGGTTCGTCATTTGGATATCCCTAACATTATCATATTCCAACGTCTAAGGTAATATTAAAGAGCTATATATGAGAGTTAGGTAAGAGTATATATGTAGGTTGTTAAGGTTGAATATATATATACATTAATGTATATATATGGAATATGCATAGTGGCGCTTCCCCATTCCTCTATGCTCAAAGTTGAACCTATATATATATTGCATATATACATAAATATAGGTGCCATATTCACACGGGCTTGTTAAATTAATAAGTTGCCAAAGGCCATATACATACAAGTAATATAGTTGATAGAGATATATATATGATTTATATATATGTGTAGTAAGGGTATTAACTCCACATAGAGATGGATATATAGATACGTAAGGAATTCAACAACATACCAATGAAGGTATAAAGTTAGAAGAGGTTATTGAAAAAGGTAGAGGAACCACACCTCTTAATAGTATAGATTGTAATATAAATGGGTACATGTATATGTAACTATATACATATATGTAACTATATATATATATATATATAATTATATATGTATATATATATGATGGGAAGGAATGTATGGAAAGTGTTCAATGATTCTAAAAAAAATGGAAATGCGAAATGTACAAGGTGAGTTGATTAAACTGGGAGTAAAGTTGAAAAAAAATCTGAACTTCTTATTCCAATAAATTTCGAATAGTGTATTCGAAAAGGAAAATTTTTTTTTTAAAAACGGGAGGTGTTACATATCATTCTGACTTCTCAGTTCAGCCAATTCTCGTTGCAGCCTGTGCAACATAGCCAATACCGGGGCATTGGGATCTGGAGTAGCAAACTCATCTCGCAGATCCACATAAATCCCTTCACCTTCAGCCATTTCAACTGTACACACTTACAACACAGATTAGCAAAGTTTATAAACTTCAGAAAAACAAAATATGTAATAACCAGTGAGCACAAAGTGATAGCCCAATTTGTTGTAACTAGTGCTCCGATACCATTTGTAGCACCTCCAGTCTTAAGAAATTTTTTATTTTTTTTCTCTATATCCTGGGGTCCTATTATGAGCTAATAACATCCCATATACCTCATTGGTATTCCCCTGAGTACCTTAAAATCATCTTCTATAAGTTATTCATTTTGGTTTGAATAAGATTCAACATTCCCCTCTTTTGATAGTAGTATGAAAACTTGCTTATAGGATACATATTCCACTATTACCTATACCAACTATACCACTTACCTGTTTTGGCAATATAAATTTTAGGAGCATATGCATATATATATATATACATATATATATATATATATATGTGTATATATATATATATCATATATATATTTATATATATATGTCATATATATGTTCACTCTCCTTTTGTGTTTTCTCTTATATAAATAATCTTGCATCTATGATCTTTTGGAATTATTAATTCCATGAGTATAGGTCTATGAATATAGGTCTAGGTATATATATATACATCACCTATTAGTTGTATATGCATAACTCCGATTGGTCCAATACCTTTTTGTATAATTAAATGAAAAGCGCCCCATATGCATATTACGTATTATTTAAAAAGGACCCCATTAACGTTCCATTGGATCCTTACGAGCAATTCAGTCGCATGTAATATATCAAATATATCGTATAATAATGATATATGATAAAACCTAGATGCCCATTTACCATTTGATCGATTTATGTGGTATTGTGGCCATTCGTTCATACGCATAAGCCGGTTTTTATCATTCCGGTTGTTTTCTATTACCACGTTTCCATGACCATAGCTCGGTCGAACCCTAGACTGCGTCTTAGCTCTTGTACAGCTATACTCGCACGTATTGACGATTTTCTGGCTCCGGTTTGGTTTTGCAGGTGACGGTTCATGGGTATTGATGTTGCGTGACTGGCCACAAGAACTGGTACAACCAGAGATCGCCCCGCCTCCGTTTGATGTATTCCGGTTTCCTGACCGTGCCAACTCGTTTCAACCTTTACACCACGGCTTCGGTATTGAGAACTTGGCTCACCAACAGCTGGAAAGGAGGGAGGGGGCAGGTCTTTTCGACGAGAACCTTCACCTGCAGCCCGCCTCCCAGGTACTCTGAACGCAGGATTAAAATAATATTAAACTGGCAGAGGGTACCAAAGTTGCGGCTTAGCCCGTAAAACTCGAGTTCGCCGGAGGGTACCCGAGCAAATCCTTGAGCAGGATTTTATCAGTATGGTTATCGACCTTGTCTTAGGGTTTTGATTCCATTATTAACCTCTCACTGTCTCGAACCGCTTTACTGTTTGTCTCCCTCATTTCTTTGTTTTAGGTCTTGCAGGGTGAAGAGGTTTCTGAGCTCGCCTCTCCGATTCGCATCATACATCGAACCACCTTACCTGGGCGATCCTCCTCTGCTTTCATCTGAGTAAGGATGCCCTTCTTCGTAGAATATGTTCATCATTTATTTTATGTTCAGTAAATTTCATTTTGTTGTTCTATCTTCGCTGTTCTTGCGTCGCCCTTTACTGATTTTTTCACGAATGCGTTGCAGGTGTTCAGCTTGTAGTTAACGTGTTCAGGATTCATTCCGATGACGGTGAAGAGTGTTGATCCGTCAGCCTAAAGATCGTGGTCGCATCTACAGATGTTGTCCATGATGGTTTCCCTCGCGCCTGCCTGTAATTTATTTACCCTTTTTCTTTTATCTGTTCATCGTGCGGCTATGTTTGGTTTTTGTTTTTTTTTTTTTCGGACTCTATATACCGACTCCAGATATTTATCCCGATGCTCGGCTAACCAGCGTTTCTGTTGATCTGATATGCAGGCCTTGCCTCGAGGTTTTTTTTTTTTTTCAGTAGCGACGTGAATTGTGGCTACGGTTTCCGCTATACCAAGTTTTTCCTACTCTCGTAAAGAGGCGGGGGTTCGGCCTCTGTGCTCCATCGCGTCGTTGTTCTAGTCTCTTAGTGCTCCCTGGTTAATATATGCCGGACAACTAAAGGAGTTTTAATAGCGTGTCTACTGTCCAACGTTTTTTTTTTTTTCATCCTAGCTATATTTCAGTTTGATTTATTTCATTCTACGGCAGAATGACTATTGAATCGAACTCTTTCATCGATACAAACTGCACTAACACGATCTTACTCTTTGACCAGATAGGCGTACTAATCATGACCGCGTTTCAAAATACCATAAACTCAAAATACCAAGCATTTCAGAACATACCACAATCTGCAAATGACCAACCTCCCAACCTTAGAATCCTCTTTGTCTCCCAGGATTCACCCCCGAGCTGAGATCACCTCCTAGAACAGATCAACCTCTGATCTGCTTTGGGAAGCGACTTATTAGCTCATATTTCCCAAAGCATGCTCTAATTAGCGAATAGCGCGGGATGCTTTTTCTTTCCTGTTTACCCTAGGCTTCCCATCTTGGGATTCTTTAAAGCTGCTTTAAGCTTTTCCTCAGCTTTTCCAGCTTTTTCTCACCTCTTCCCAACTACTCCTATTCATTGGGGAAATTTAGATTCCTCCTCAAATCTAAATAAATTTCTTTCAAGGATTTTTGAAAGATTTTTGGGGATTTGTTGCCTTATCCATCCTCATGGATTTGGCAAGTGATCTCTAATTCTCATCTTGGTCAAATTGCACAATCATTTTATTTATTTCCTCAAATAAAATATGCAAATACATTCACACCATACTTATCCCTTGGGGTCCACCCCCTTTAGGATTAAAGTTCAATGTCTTACTTTAAAAATTCAACACACAAATTGGGGGTGTTACACTATTTTTGTTTTCTTAATAGGAATTTCTCTATTGTTAAGTTACATAACAAGGAATTAAGAAAAGGATGTGTAGAAAACATAATTCTAGGTGGGAAAGAAATAGATGTAAGGGACGAGTTTGATAAAGGGTTACATTATATTAGAGTAAATAAACAACCTAAAAACATCAATATGAGAAATAATTGCATTCCTCCTAAATGATGGACTAGAACCTATTAAAACCACTATGGTATATGTAAGTTTGGACCGACATGCAAGTTTAATTGTCTAATGGCATGTCTTTCTTATAGTCTGTCAACTTCTTCCCTTTTAGAGATACTAGTGGCTACATGTTTGGTTCTTTCTTCTATGCTACCCTTTCATATGCTACAACACCCTTATGGCATTTCCTTTACAACATATGGGGCAATTTCTAGTTTAAATTTACTTTAATGTGATATGTACATTTTTATGGTGTAATTGAACTAATAGACAAAATTTTTTGTTCCTTGATAATCTAGAAATACAATTTTAAATTAGATTTTGATTTTTTGTTGTTTCAGATATGTTTTTAACTGCATCAATGAATTCAACACACCAAAATACTTATAGAAACTTGAACTTTACAAACGACTACTTTTCTTAAACTTATTCTTAAAAATATCTATCATTTTTTAACAAAATTCATTAAAAAAAATGCTTGAAAAAAAACCATGATATGTATTTGTTATAGAAAGTTGAATTGAATTTATAACTTATAATATAGAAAGCTGAATTGAATCCATTTAATATTTTTATTTTTTCTCACAAAGGAAAAATTGCATGTTACACTTTGCTGTAATTTTCAAGAGGAGTGAAAAAATAAATTTTTATTACTTACATAATTTTTATTATTATTATTTTTTAACATAATTCTACATTTTAACCACCAAGGTTTTATAGAAGTGTTTTATAACGTATAACCTCAAAATTAAAATAT
>JAXQQM020067845.1:0-70942 GCA_034641835.2 Pinus albicaulis | reverse complement strand
TTATCTGTAGATTACAATTCTGGCCCAACAAACTGGGTTGATAGTTTTTTGGGGGGATTTGTAACTGAGTTTGCAGTCAATCAGTTTGGGTCCTATTATGTCTTGAGATTCAATAAGATGATGATCCTAGTGAAAACTAAGCATCTACACTAGGTGGGGCCCGCAGGCTATTTTTAGGTGTATGTCTATTTTTAAAATGTTGAGCATATTCTATTTATAGTGGGAGTCTATTTATAGATGGTTGAGAAAATTTTATTTATAGATGAGATTCTATTTTTAGATGCATGGGTGAAGTGTATTTATAGATCACATGTCTAAAAATAGATCGCATGTCAATTATTATTAGTCCTTAATACTAATCTATTCTCTTGAAGCACTTGATTTCAGTTAACTGATGTGAAAACCAGTTGACTGAAGGAATTACGAGTTCTAAGGTTGGTTGGTGGGACATACAGAGTGGAATTCATTGTAACTGAGTGATAAAAATTTGTAACAGAGTTGGATGTGTAGTTATGTGAATTATTATTTAGTTTAACTCAGTTAAGTGAGTTAAACTCAGTTGTGCTAGTTGTAACTAAAGATACACTAGTGAGAGATCAATGAAGTAATTATTTGATTAATTCACAAGCAATGGTCTCACAGGCAACTGAAGAAATACTATTGTTAACTACATGCATGTCAAATCCAGTGGAGACCCAGTTGAGAGATAGGTGAAAGGGTCTGTTTGAATATCAGTTGTGACTATAATGGGTGCACAAATGCAACCAAACACACATTGGAGATGCCAATGAGGATTGCACAATCAAGGCATGATCAAATTCATTTAGGGATCTTCATTAGCAGGGATTGCGGAGTGGAGGTAGGCTGTCAGGAGGCAGTAAATTGGTAAATGTTTATGCCAATTTTTGTATGACAATGTGAGATGATTGTATATTGTACTGAAATCTCTTGGATTAGAGTTTTGTATGATATTGTTTCATGATGCATGATATATAAATAATATATGATAGTGGGGTTTTTAGCTTTATGCTTTCTTGGTAAAAACATCTGTGTTATGTGTGATTGATTTTTTCTCATGTGTTTGCAATTGGCGATTAAATTTCCTTAAAGATTTTAGTAGAAGGATTTCGTATTTAACAGTGGCATATAATTGTCAGATTAGGAGAATCCAGGAAATACATAATTGTATTAAAATTTCTACATCGTATCTGTTGGGTATATGTTATATTATTTCCAAGACTAATAATGCGCAGGGGGGTGATAGCCCCCCTGTCGAGGTCTGGGGCAGTGCCCCGGAAAATTTTTTTTGGTCCTTATTTTCCAGTGGGCGGATCCGCCCATGGTTTTGTGGATGGGTTTGCACATGGTTTTGGGGTATGATGGTTTTCACTGGGTATTTTGTAGATCCTGTCAAAGGAAACGTCGCTATGTTCTAATCCAGGGTTAATGTTTTGGGGTTGCAAGAAGTCAATTATGTGTATGTGTGCTGTACCACTGTGCTGAGAACAGAATGAAAAACTAATTGGCTCACCCTGATTTAAATCCGTGGGAATATCTCTGTTTATCCGGGTTTATGTTTTATGCTCTCATATTGCTTATTTTCGTCTTTTTTTCGTCTTTAAGATTCGTTTTTAGATAATTTCGTATAAGAAGGAAAACCTACATGATCGGGAGCAAATAATATTGCAATATTGAAGCAATAGCTGAGTTTGTTGGTGGAAACAATTCGAATTTGCTGCAAGAATTTCTTGGTGCGATAGTTGAGTAAACATCGAAATGGATTTCAATGGTTTGCGGCTAGAGTATGCAATCGAGGGCAGCTCTAACTACATTGCATGGAAGGATAGGATGGAGGCGGTGCTTGAAGATAATGGGTTGAAGGTATTCATCGACAATGATGTTCCTAAGCCCACTTCGACAGATGCTGCATTACTTGACGCATGGCAAAAGAAAGTAGTGAAGATGAGAAGAATTTTGTTGGAAGGTGTGACAGACCATATTGTCTCAAGCCTTCATGGGAAATCCACTCCATTTTCAATGTGGAAGGATTTGACAAATATTTTCCAAAGTAGTAGTGACCATAGGAAATTGGTGCTGAAGGATAAACTCAAAAAGATCAAGATGGATAAGGGCGACAATATTCCTAAGTATCTCTCAAATTTTTTCCAATGTTAGGATGAACTGGAGAGTGTGTAAATCACAGTTGCTAATGATGATTTGGTGAGCTTGGCTCTCTTGGGACTTCCTAAGATTTGGCACAGTTATCAAGACTCTGTCAATGAACGGGAGAAGCTACCATATTGGGAATGACTGTGGTCGGATCTAGTGCAGGAGTAGTTCAGGCAAAACACCAGGGATGGCTCTTCATTAAAGCACGATGATGAAGAGCATTTTTCTTTGGCTGCCAAAGCAAGGAAAGGGAAGGGGAAGAAATTCCACTCAAAATCTTAGGCTAAAGGAAAAAAGCTAGATTTGTCCAAGGTGAAGTCTTTTCACTGTCACAAACATGGGCATATCACAACTAACTTCCCACAGAAAAAGAAGAAGAAGAAGGTTGTTGGAGTTGTAGCTGGTGAGGCCCTTGCCTCGCAATTTGAACTTGATTTCTCTTTGATCGCATGCTTGGTTTCAATCGAAATGGAATCGGTGTGGTATCTTTATAGTGGTGCTTCCTTCCACATGATGGGAGATGAGGAGCTTTTCAGTGACTTGGAGGAGAAATATCCCCAAATGCATATAGAGATGGGTGAGGATGAACGATACAGTGCGACCGGAATTGGTACCATTACCTTTGAGAGGGAGTCAGGCAAACCATTTATGTTGAAAGATGTTATGCATGTTCCAGATCTAAAGGAAAACTTGGTCTCAGTCGCGAAGTTGGAGGACAGAGGTTATGGCATTGTTTTCAGTGATGGAAAATCTTTCCTGCGACATAAAGAATGGGTCAAACTAAGAGGATAGGGATTTGAGTCAAGAATATCTACAAGCTGGAGGTAGATGGCTATGCTGCAATGGTGGGTAAAGAAGAATATGTGGTGAGCCGTGATGAGGGCGAATTATGGCACAGGCGATTGGGCCATCTTCACCATGGTGCCCTGAAGATTTTGCAGCGTATTTCTACTAGACTTCCCAAAGGTACACTTGTGCAGATAGATCCGTGCAAGGGATGTACTATGGGTAAGTTTGTGAAGACCACCTTTCATGAAAAGGAGAAATATGCTTCAGTGATCCTGGAGAGAGTTCACACAGACGTGTGTGGACCATTCTTGGTTGCTTCAACAACAAAAAATAGGTATTATATTATTTTTTTTGATGACTATTCTCGTAGATGCGGCATCTTATTCATGCAGAAGAAAGATAAAACATTCTCAAAGTTCTGTGAGTTTAAATCATTGGTGGAGAAAGAGTTGGGGAAGCAAGTGAAGGCTCTGCGGAGCGATAATGGTGGTGAATATATCTCAAACGAATTCAAATACTTCTGTAGAAAATAATGAATTCGAAGATAAATCATAGCGCCTCATAACCCACAACAAAATGGGGTCGTGGAGAGGAAGAATAGAACGATCATGGGTGTTGCACGAGCTATGCTGCATGATCAGGGCCTACCAATGCACTTGTGGGCGGAAGCATGCAACACTACAGTTTATGTGCAAAACCATTGTCCTCATAGAGTACTTGGCATGAGTACACCTAAAGAAGCTTTTACTGGTAAGAAACCAGATGTTTCTCACTTTAAGAATTTTGGCTCATCTGTTTATGTGCATGTGACCAAGAATGCCAAGAAGAAGTTGGAGCCGACTATTGAAGTTGGGATATTTGTGGGGTACACAAAAACACCCCATAATTATCGTGTGTATTTTCCAAACACTCGAATGATTGTGGTGCGACGGGATATAAAATTCAATGAGGAGAAAGCCATGAAGTTGTCTCTTGAGAGGGAGCTAGACTTGCACACAGAAGAGAAACTGCTTGTTCCCAAAGATGAGTCTCTAGATGTGGATCAGCCATAGGAGGAGATTCATGGAGTGGAGGAGTCCACTCACGCCGAGCCAAACATCAAAATTGGTAGAAGGCGTACCACAAAAGTTGAGAGGTTCAAGCTTGATGCAACACAGAATGTAGGAGTCTTTACTTCACAGCACAGACAAAGATAGTCTCCTGACTGATTCAATGGATGCATGGCTCTCATGAGAAAATGTATTGTGACTGAGCCTATTAGTATGAATCTTTTGTCGCAGTGTATGGAAAAATACCACTTTAGCTACGCATAACAAGTATCCCTAACATCAAATATGGCTGCCAATATCTTCAAATCTGCAGTTAGTTGACCAAGATAAATGTTGCACAAATCCAGATCTATGCATAAAAATACATTAAGCAGTTAAAATAAGGTTTTTCTCCATGCACCCAATAGAAAAGACAAGAACAATATCTTTGAAAGAATTTTTATATTAAGGGCACCTGAGAGGAAAACAAGAAACGTGTTTCCAATTCTCCTCAATGGGATGGGTTCTTGAAAGTCCTCAGTGCTTCAGATCTAGCATTTCTATCTCTTGTTGGTGTAGAAAACCCAGGTAAACATAGAACTCAAAGGGAGCTCACAAAGCAAATAATAGAGAATGTGATAATGATAATGGCTCAAAGTCAGACCAAGAGCATAGATCCAGAGTGATCTAATGAGCAACAAAAGGTGACAAATGAATGAGAAAACCCTTCTATTTATAACAAAATATTGGGTCATTCTAGATCTTGGTGTCTGATTAAAATAATATTAACCAAATTTAGATCCGCCTTTTATGGAATATTTTATTATATTTGTTGGAGGGAAAAGGCATTTGACTTGGGTCAAATCCCTTTATTTGTAAATAATAAATAAATAAATGATTTATTTATTATTTTAAGGAAGTGGTTGAATGATAATTAAATAAATAATGATTTTTTTAATTATTTATAAATGATTTAGTCATATTTAACAAGGAATATTATTTAAATAAGATTTAAATAATTATTCCTAGAAAATAATAAGATAAATAAGGATTTATCTAATTAATTTCCTTGTTTTGGGTTAAATATAACTTGAAATAATAATTAAATTATTGTTTAATTGATTATTCCATGAGTAAAATCAAACAAATAAAGATTTTTTTAATATTTCCTTTTGGGGTTTCCTATTTGGACCGTAAACAACCTAATAAATGTGTTTTATTAAGTTATTTTACATAGTGAAAGCAATTTTACTTCGGGTAAAATTGGTCTTACATGGTGTACTTGGGTCTGTCTAATGATAATAGGTTAGATGACCAAAAAATGGTGTAACGGATCCATCTTCCTTTCAGGAAGCAGTGCAGGAGCCCACATGGATAGATGCAATGGGGGAGGAGTATGACTCCATTGTCAGAAATAGTGCTTGGGAAATTGTTCCAAGGCTGATTGATAACTTAGTTGTAGGTTCAAGATGGGTATACAAGGTAAAGCAAGCTGCTAATGGGAGTGTTGAGAAGTATAAGGCAAGATTTGTGGCCCAGGGCTTCTCACAGATCGAGGGGATTGATTATGAAGAAACCTTTTCACCTATCGCAAGATATTCTTCCGTAAGGACCATCCTTTCTCTCTCAGTGCAGATGGGTTGGCACATTCATCAGATGGATGTGAAGACTGCATTCCTTAATGGGGTCATTGAGGAAGAAGTGTACATTGAGTAGCCTGAAGGATTTGAGATCTTCAACAGCGAGTCACATGTGTGCAGACTCAAAAGATCATTGTATGGGCTGAAGCAAGCACCCCGTGCTTGGTACGCTCAGATCAACAACTATTTAACTGGATTTGGCCTCACCAAGAGTGAGGTGGATGCAAACCTATACCAGATTGTGGTGGAGGGTAAGATTTTAATTATTTTTCTTTATGTTGATGATTTAATATTGACTGGTGATGAGCAGTTGATACACTCATGCAAGGACGACCTTGCAAAGGAGTTTTAAATGAAGGATATGGACCTCCTTCACTATTTCCTTGGATTGGAAATATGACAGTGAGAAGGTGAAAATTTTGTGTCTAAAGGCAAGTATGCAAGGGAGATACTTGGTAAGTTTCACATGGAGGGATGCAAACCCATGGATACTCCTCTTCCAGGAAAATGGATGAAAGAGGATGCTACATCTAGAGAGGTAGTGGATGCTATTGTCTATCAAAAATTGGTGGGTTTGCTCAAGTATTTAGTTAATACAAGACCAGACATATGCTATGTGGTGAACCAGCTTAGTGATGTGATGGTTAAACCTACCAAGCTCTTTTTGAAGGCGGGAAAGCATGTCCTGAGATATCTCAAGGGAACATCTGAGTATGGATTATGGTACACACAGACGGATGAGGTGAAGTTGCATGGCTTCACGGATGCAGATTGGGCAGGCAGCCCAACGAACAGACAAAGCACATTAGGAGGGGTTTTCAGGATTGGATCTACAGTTGTTTCTTGGTACAGAAGGAAACAGAGATCTGTGGCACTCATTTCAGCGGAAGTGGAATACATGGCAGCAAGTCAAGCTGCATATGAGGCTATCTAGATGAGGAAGATCCTAGTCAATTTGTTCAGTTCTCATTTAGATCCTATAGTGATTCATTGTGATAATCAGAGTTGCATTAAACTCTTGATTAATCATGTGTTTCATGATAGATCTAAGAATATAGATATCCGGTATCATAATATCGGATATTATATGCAGCGAAAGATAATGTTGCTTCAGTACATTCCTACAGAAGATTAGGATGCAGATATTCTGACGAAGACGCTCACCAGGAGAAAATTCGAATACCATAGAGATAGGATCGGGGTGAAGGATAATCGGGGAGAGTGTTGAGATTCAACAAGATGATGATCCTAGTGAAAATTGAGCACCTACACTAGGTGGGACCCGCAAGCTATTTTTAGGTGTATGTCAATTTTTAGAATGTTGAGCATATTCTATTTATAGAGGGAATCTATTTATAGATGGTTGAGAAAATTCTATTTATAGATGAGATTCTATTTTTAGATGCATGGGCGAAATCTATTTATAGATCGCATGTCTAAAAATAGATCACATGTCTAAAAATAGATCACATGTCAATTATTATTAGTCCTTAATAATAATTAGAAAATAAATAATAACCTATTCTCTTGCAGAACTTGATTTCAGTTAACTGATGTGGAAAACTAGTTGACTGAAGGAATTACGAGTTCTAAGGTTGGTTGGTGGGACATGCAGAGTGGACTTCATTGTAACTGAGTGATACAAAGTTGTAATAGATTTGGATGTGTAGTTATGTGAGTTGTTATTTAGTTTAACTCACTTAGGTGAGTTAAACTCAGTTGTGCTAGTTGTAACTAGTTGTAACTAAAGATACACTAGTGAGAGGTCAGTGAATTAATTATTTAATTAATTCACAAGCAGTGATCTCACATGCAACTGAAGAAATACTACTGTTAACTACATGCATGTCAGATCCAGTGGAGACCCAGTTGAGAGATAAGTGAAAGGGCATGTTTGACTATCAGTTGTGACTATAGTGGGTGCACAAGTGCAACCAAGAAAAACTTGGAGATGCCAATGAGGATTGCACATTCAAGGCAAGCAATATCGAATTCATTCAAGGATCTTCATCAACAGGGATTGCACAATGGAGGAAGGTTGTCAGGAGGCAGTAAATTGGTGCATGTTTATGCCAATTTTAGTATGACAGTGTGAGACGATTGTATATTGTCCTGAGAGCTCTTGGATTAGCGTTTTGTATGAGATTGTTTCATGATCCATGATATATACATAATATATGATAGTGGGGTTTTTAGCTTTATGATTTCCTGGTAAAAACATCTATGTTATGTGTGATTTATTTTTCTTCATGTGTTTGCAAATGGCGATTAAATTTCCGCAAAGATTTTAGTAGAAGGATTCTATATTTAACAGTGGCATATAGTTGTTATATCAGGAGAATCGATGAAATATATATTTGTATTAAAATTTCTACATTCTGAAGCTGAGCAAAGGTTTTTCAAAGGATTTAGGGGAAATTTCTTACAAACGTTGTCGTTGCTGATTAATATGCTATTATGTGAAAAGGATGTCCTGTGTAGTCACACCGAGTGAATGACCTCTGATCAGAGTGAAAGCACGACAGGAAGTGGAAAATACTACTGGGTTATAAAATAAGGGGATAGATCAGTGTACAGTCCTCTAAGGGATCCACCTGATCTAAAAAAAGGCGAGGTTGCACACGCAGAGACTAGTCCCCCAGCTACACCACCATCAAACTTGCGCAAAGGTAAGAATTTTCCTACCCCACCTCTGCCACCACTTGTGGACGACATGGCCACACAAATGAAGCTGCCCAATTTTAAGGGTCTGGGAAATGAGGATATGGATTGATTTTGGTTCATGGAAAATGTGGTGTGGGCTGCGTAGAATGTTAATAATGATGTTGTAAAAAGAGCGCAACTATCAATAGAATTTGAAGGGTGAGCTCTGGATTGGTTCATGGGATACATCACTCAACATATGAATCCTACAATACAAGAGATAAAAGATGCCCTAGAGTAGCAGTTCTGAAAACCCAAGTCCTATTCTCAATGCATAGTAGAGTTGAAAGATATTAAGCAAGGACCTACGAAGTCTATTTGGGAAGCTGACCAGCGGCTGAAGAAATTCATCAGTGATGGAGGATTTATTTATGAGGAAAAACAACATAAGGAATGGTTCATCCCCATGCTATTACCACATCTGTGTAGACCTATGGGTTAGCAGAAGATTTATTCAAAATAAGAGGCCCTGAACATTACCATGAAGCTAGAAGTTGCACCAAGGGATGATGCTCAATTTGGGGCACTACAGATCCAAATCCATCTAGAGGTGATGCACTTAGAAATTTAGAATTTATGAAGGGATCAGGGTAAAGAAACTAGTTCATATGTTTGGTGCATATGCTACAGGGTATCAAGCCACACCAAGGATTAGTGCCATCTATTGTCAAAATATATGCAGGCTGGGGGACCAAGCCCATTATGTCCAAGAGACATTGCTAGAACAAGTACCCCCACACTGTGGTGTGCTAATTATCAGGTAGCAGGAAGGCATGATACAGACCACTACCCACGATTAGGTGTCTATGTCCCAGAAATGAAGCAAAAATGGTGCAGATTATGCTCGTTGGTGGGTCACAATGAGCACAACTGCCCAATGTATGATCTGATGATAGATAAAGGGAACCTATATAGGGTGCAATATGACCCTTCATTTCCAGCATCTCCCTCGGGGCAAGGAGGATCCCATGCAAGAGAGTGGGGAGGAGGGAGAGGTGGAGGTGTAGGTCGAGGAAGAGGGAAACTAATTTTCTACAATTGTGGGGATGCCAAACATTATGCAAGAGACTACCCGAACCCTGCGCACCAATCCTATAGGTATTTCAGACAATTAGATCATGTAATTGAAGATTGTCCTATGTTGATAGATAATATGCAGGAAAAACAGCAGATGCCAACGCAAAATGTACAACGGGTTAAGGTAGAACTACACGATGATAGGCCCAATATCAATGTAATTAAGCGTAGTTGCATTGCCACTAGAGGAGCTAAGAAAAAAGTTGCGGCCGAACCACTAATTAGAAAGGCCTCTAACAAAAAGGAAAGCTTGGACCTATAGAAGAAGAAAGAGGCCTTCATTGAAGCTAGGAAGGATTTTCTAGGGATGAAGCATCCACCTCGAGGAATTTTGTGGATCCAGAGGTAGATGAAGAAATTAAGCTATTCCTTCAAGCATGTATGAAGTTAGTATGCAATCATAAGGCAGTGGAGAATCTCCAATTATTATTAGATAGCTACGCAGAAAATGAACCTCCCTGAACGGAGGTTAAAGATGTGAATAAGATTTATAGGAACAAGAAAAGGACTGGTTGGGAGATGCGTATGACCACGCATATTGGAGAATATGAGATGGACCAAGTCATCCTAAATCTGGGATCTGATGCTAATGTCCTACCTAAACAAAAATTTCAAAGAATGGGAGAACCTAAATTGGAGTGGTCCACCATTCAGTTACATATGGTTAACCAACAAAAGATCATTCCATTAGGCAGGTTACCGAAGGTTGTGATAGACATTGCAGGAGTTAAAGTCTATGCAGATTTCGAAGTAATCTAGATTGTGGATGGTGTAGACCCTTACCCTACACTCTTGGGACTGGATTGAGCTATTGACATGGGAGGTATCATTAATTTGAAAAGAAGGAGAATGGTCTTCGAGAATGATGGTACGTGAGTAGTAGTCCCCCTGGGTCTAGCAGAAGGTGAATGATATACAGAACTGGTGCATGAAGAAGAGGATGTTGATGATATTTACAAAATAATTGCCTGGGATGACGATTGGATCAACCATACAACTGATGGCATGTTGTGTTGGGAGAAAGACAACTCATGTCTCTCAGAATCAGATGGAAAGATAGAAAATTGGAAAAACCAGTTGCATGGTGTGTCTATGCTGCGGTGCCTCAAGATCACGAAGAGATTTCGATGCATCTCCTCAGAGGTAAGAGAACTGAACTATTTTGATGGTTCTGGTAGTGTTAAGGAATTACTTAAAGGATTAGAAGCAGATGACCCTGAGGAAAAAATATTTTGGGTGCTCGAATTAGCTATGTGTGTGACCCCTGCGCGGTGGTGGGAAACCCGCAAGGGGGCTTTTCAAGACTGGGAGGATTGCCAAAAAATGATGATTATGCGATTTGAACCTTCGGTGAACCCACCCATGGAGCTCTTTTCTGGCTGTGGGGTCCTGCGCAAGCAATTGGCTATGTGGATGGAGGTATGGAATGAAAGGACCTGGAATGAATGGGTCCATATGTTTATTCACGCCTTAGGACCAATCCCCACCACCTGGTATTT
This sequence comes from Pinus albicaulis, assembly GCA_034641835.2. NCBI lineage: Eukaryota > Viridiplantae > Streptophyta > Pinopsida > Pinales > Pinaceae > Pinus > Pinus albicaulis. Next base: position 60,037 of record JAXQQM020067845.1, on the reverse strand, counting down.
AGATGTAGAGCTACACCAGCCCACTTGCCACTGGGGAACAATGACAAAGGATTTCATGGTGACATTTGGTTTCGTTAGAGGGATGGAGAAATTGGATGAAGCCCTACAAGATATATATGCTCTTATCTTTGATGATTCTTTGCCTCAGAAATAATGTGTTGTGCTAGCTTGGGATGCGCAAATGCAGGATATTGTCAACTATCGAAATTTTTCAGTGGGAGAAGATGACGAGGATCCCATGAATATCACCATTCCAGAGTCAGAGGGACATCATGCAGTTGTAGGACCCCTACTATAGACAGTAGATGTTACCAAACCATTAAAGTTAAAGGAAGTAAACGTTGGGACAGAAGAGCAACCCAAGTTGGCTGAAATTGGGGATTACTCAAATGATGACACTGTTGGAAATATTCTAGAGCTGTTGACCGAATATCAGGACCTATTCCCTACCAAGTTCTCTGAGCTCAAGGGAATTGTCAGAGATCTGGGTGTCATGAAAATCACCCTGAAGCTGGATGTACGTCCTTTCAAGCAGTGGCCCTCTCGGCTAAACCCTAAGTATAAACCGAAAGTCAAGGAGGAAATAGGTAACATGGTCGCTGACGGTATCATTGAACCGGTAGAGCATTCTGATTGTGTAAGCCCAATTGTGGTCTAAGAAAAGAAAACCAAAGGAGAGATAAGGATCTGCATAGATCTGCGCAATCTGAATGATGCATGCGTGCATGATCCCTTCCCTACGTCATTGTCTAATGAAATCCTAGATAATGTGGGAGGCCAAGAAGCATACTCATTCACTGATTGGTTTTCAGGGTATCATCAAATCAGAATTTCTCCTGAAGATCATAGCAAGACGACCTTCGCAACTGAATGGGGCTCCTTCCAGTACACTGTCATGCCATTCAGAATGAATAACACCCTTGCCATTTGCTCACACGTCGTTGTAGCAGTATTTAAAGAATTCATCCATAAGTTTCTAGAGGTTTATTTTGATGATTGGAAAGTATTCAGATTGGTGAAGAAGCATGTGTTGAACATGTGCATGATGTTGGATACATGTAGAAAACAAAATATTTCATTGAACATGAGGAAGTGCATATTCTGTGTACCATTTGGATTTTTTTTGGGACACATCATATGTCAGCAGGGATTGATGATTGACCCAACCAAGATCGCGGTAATAATCGATTTAGCAGTCCCCACTGTTAAGGTCCCGTGATTTGGCAGATTGGTATACCAAATTATAGGGTAACATGGAACCAATCTTTGGAGTCCTAGGACGTAGCCTTCCTAGACTCAGAGAGGGATCTCTCTATTGGGTGTAAAGGATCTGTTATTTTTTCCTTAGGGTTTTTATTTTAAGCTAGTTGTTAAGTGTAGGTTTTGTTGATTTTTTGATTGGGTAAGATGGTCAAGTGGAAAAAGTGGAGTGAGAGGTCTTTGAATCATTGGGCTATGGAGTCAATGAAATTCATGATTTTAATGATGAATTAGAGTAGTTCCAGGGCCAATCTAGCAAGGTTAATATATCCTTAAGGTAATGTGTGAGGTGGGGTGGACATCAAATTTGGGAAAACAAGGTAGGGCAAAGGGCAGTGAAGTATCCTTTGTCATTTACCTATGAATAAGGAGGTATTAAATATGATTAGCACAAGATACTAAGCATGAGCTAGGGCAAACCATTTACTCTATGATAATACTTTAAACCAATAAATATCCAAGATAAACATTCCAGTGAAACATGGAAAGCATAAAAGCTCTAACTTTAGTAAATTCACCTTCAGAATTTGGAAAACATATAAGATAGCACAATAACTTAATATATGAAGAGGGAAATCCTAAACATCATACATCAAGCTATAAATAACTTTGAAACAAGTTGATAAGCATGGACAAAGGGCAAGATCAAACGAGACCTCTTTGACTTAACCTAACAGACAATATTCCAAAGAAAGGTTTCAAGGCAGAGTTTGGATAGCTTCAAATAAGCAGGGCATACTGTGAATCATACTTTTAAACTAGGATACTAATCCATACATGAAACAAAACAAGTTTAGGTGGACCTAAGGAGCAATCAATAAATCCTTAAGCTAACCAAACAAAGGAAAACATCAAGGCAGTAGAAACCAGGAGGACTAAGCCGTTTCAAAGAGCACGTATTAACCTATTCTTTACTGATCTACTGCATATGGAAGGATGAAACATAATGAAGGCAAGAAAACATAAACAAATTAAGAATACATCACCATTAACCAAGCTTAGGAATCCTGCAAACAAGCTTCTCCATCATCAATCCAAGCAAGCCATTCATCAACTTCACAAAACCAATTTCTTCTCCAAGCTCATAAAAACCATGTATTGCTCTCCAAGTTCATCAAAAGAAAACAAAATACATGAGATCCTCATGCTCTATTTATGGATCAAAGGAGGTATAAAACCCTAATTAGGGTTTTAAAATATCCAAAATAGTCATAAATGACAAATCTATGTCCAAGTGACCATGCAAGGCCCAAGGCATAAATATCCAAGAAAAATAAATGCATAATAAATTATAACACCTAATCCTAGAGTGATTTGCCTCAAAAATACTCAAAAACTCATTTCACAATAAATGAGTGTGTTTTGTTGACTTTTGCCACTTTTGGTCCTATATGCGCAGCACCAAAATATCAGAAAATAGGTGTACTTGCAGTCCTATTTTGACCTCCTTCCTAGTGTCAGATTCTCGCTCATTGGAAATATTGTCAAGTTGGATTTATAGATATACCTTTTTTTTTCTGAATGAGTGCCATTTTCCTATCCAAAGATCCATTCTCCCAACACTACTCTATGCGTAGCACCTTGCCTGAAAATGAGGCAGAATAGTCAAAATCTAGGTGTTTTTTGACCTTTTGGGGGGTCAAAACTACTCCAAATGGTCTAAAATTTTGTGAGCAGACTTCTGATGATGAGAGAATCCAAAAATGTAAATTTTACAAGCTGAGGATGCATGAGCTGTGTGCACAACGCCAAGGGTGTTGTGCATAGAGGCCTCAAAATTTCAAAAAAACAAAATCTTGTTCAAATTTTTCCAAAATTTGTGGAGTCATCCCTCAAGAGGTCTTGGACACCTGTATAGAAGCTTCAGCCAGAAATCCAAATATTTCATGGTGTTTTGCCTCCTTTAGTGTTTTATTTTCAAGCAATGGCTTCTTGAGCTTTGCCCTAGCAATTTGGTTTCTGAGGGCATAGTGTTTGGCCATCTTCCTTTAGAGCTCAAGGGCCTTGTTTGCCTTCTCCAACTTATCTTCTAAATGCATATTGGCCCTCTCCAGCCAAGGCTCCCTATAAAACTCTATGTCTCTATCAAGTACCTCACTGATAGGAATTTTCTCAGCTAGGGTAGATTCTTCCAGCCTTGTGTTTTGGCCTGATAGGTCCTTGGCCTTTGTTATCACTCTAGTATTTCTTAAGTTGTGTAATTTTGGTTTTTAGTCTGAGAATTATAGAGGTAACCACAAACCTAATTCAAACTCTAGGATCTATCCTTCCTAGGTTTAGAGAGGGATCTCTCTTTAAATTTTAACTTTGTTTTAATTTATGAATATCAGGCTAGCTATGAAAGTGAAAATTTTGTTTGGTTTTGTTTGATTTGGTGGGAAAAAATCACTTGAAACGATGGATAGTGGGAAATATATTTGAACATTGGGCTATGGAGTCAAAATCAAGCTAACATGACTAGGATCTAGGCCAAAAAGGTCAAATGCCTTCAGGGAAATATAGATAACCCTTGGAGATCTTGGAAAGTTGTTTTTGTGAGATGGTATGATCGGTGACAGCAAATTGCAGAATCCTTAAATCTGAAAGGGCTAATAATAAGAGGTCAAACGAATGAGGGAGAAATTAAGGGTTCCCACATTGGAAATAAGATGAAAATGTATAAATGATAAGTAGTTCTAAAAGGGGTGCTATTAACATATCATGTATTAATACTCCTAGTTATACATCCGTATTTATATAAACATAAATGGATACAAAATGGAGAAAAAAGAAACAAAGACAAAAAGAGGGCAATCCTTTGTCGAAGTGTACGAAAAAGGACCACTTTAGCTACGTATAACTAATAGCCCTAACAACAAAAGTGGCCGCCAATATCTTCAGATCTGTGGTTAGTTGAACATAAAAGAGCTGCAAAAACCAGATCTATGCATGGAAAGACATTAAGCAGAAAAAACAAGGGTTTGCTCCATATACCAATAGACAAGACAAGAACAATTTTTGAAAGAATTTTTATATTAATTGGGCACCTGGGAGGAAAACAAGAAGGCGCATCCAATTCTCCTCAGTGGGATGGGTTCTTGGAAGTCCTCAGCACTTCAGATCTAAGATTTTTCTCTCTTGTTGGTGTAGAAAACCCACACAAAGAATGGAACTCAAAGGGAGCTCACACAGCAAATGGTAGAAAAGAGTGACCAAGTGTATAGATCCAGAGTGATCTAATAGGCAACAAAAGGTGAAGAATGGTAGGAAAAAACCCTCCTATTTATAACAAAATATTGGGTCATTCTAGATCTTGGTGCATGGGTTAACCAGATCTAGATCCACTTTTTATGGAATATTTTATTATATTTGTTGGAGGGAAAAGGTATCTGACTTGGGTCAAATCCCTTAATTTGTCAAAAATAAATAAATAAATGATTTATTTATCTTTTTAAGGAAGCGGTTAGAAGATAATCAAATAAATAATGATTTATTTAATTATTTAAGGAAGTGGTTGAAAGATAATTAAACAAATAGTGATTTATTTAATTATTTATGGGTGATTTGGTCATATTTAACAAGGAATATCATCTAAATAAGGTTTAAATGATTATTCCTAGAAAATAATAAGATAAATAAAGGTTTATCTAATTAATTTCTTTGATTTTGGGTTAAACATGACCGGGAATAATAATTAAATTATGGTTTAATTAATTATTCCATGAGGAAAATCAAACAAATATGGGTTTGTTTAATATTTCCTTTTGGGGTTTCCCGTTTTAACATAGTGAAAGCAGTTTTACTTAGGGTAAAACTGGTCTTACATGGTGTACTTGGGTCCATCTAATGATAATAGGTTAGATGACCAAAAAATGGTGTAACAACAAGTGAAGAAAATACTTCACTCCAAATATCTCATCATAGGGATCCTGAAGTATGATGCCAATTTGCTTTTATCCAGCCTGCTACTCAAAGCTTTGACTCACAAAAGCTTTATCTTCCAAGAAGAAATGACTATAACAATCCCAACAATTTTATTCCACACAAAATACTTCTAAAGATGAAGTGTTTATACATAATATTTTACAAAATATCCTAGATGACTTCTAGGAATTAACTTAGGAAAATAAAATATATTTACAATAAAAATAGAGATAGCTGCTTAACAAATAAGCAAGTTATCCTATTTTATCCATAAGAAATAGAAACGATTTTGAGGATAAAGTAGGTGGCTACCTTGGTGTCCTCCTTGTTGGCCTTTAGATATTTTTTGAAATTTGACTTGCCTAGACTGATGCTCTTTCTCAAATACTCTTTATTCACTTATACTCTTTAACTGGTACTCTTTAACCTCAGTCAAAAAGTGTTTACTGTTGTAAATAAAAATCTGTTTTGACTGAAATTTAGAAAACAATTTTCTTTCTTCTTTTCTCCTGCTTGTCTTTTTTCCCTCATAATAAATCAATAAGTGACTGCCAATCCTCATTTTTAGGAATTTGAATATTCTTTAATTTCCTAAAATTCTCATCAGCTTCTGTATATCTAGCAAAGTTAGGCTTGATGACAAATAAGTGCTTGATCTCATACTATAAGTAAAACAAATCTTCAAAACTCTTCAGTAACACTTTTCCTGTGGGGATGCCTTGACCTGTTGGTTTATTCACCTGTTCCTTGGCATATTCTCTTATCTTATTATCATAATCATTTTGAGGCATCAATTTATCATTAATAACCATGATATCAGGAAGTCCTTTTTGCCTCAAATTGGTGAACTTAACGATGAATCTGGTTATGGAAGTATTCATACCTTCACATTTTTCTTTAAGTTGCCTCATCAAATTTCTCTTTTTGGCGACTTTCCTGATTTCTAGGATAGTGGCAGTTCTATCTATTATTTTGAGCTCTTCCAATTCCTGTCTATTTTTACTGTTGAGGAAATTGATTAATCTTACAGCCTGTTCTGGTTTGTCAGCCAAATCAGTATGAGTCTTTTGAATTTCTTCTTAAGCAGCCAATAATAACTCTCTTTGCTCAAAAATTACCTGAATTGAAGGCCATACATCATGGATGGCTTCAATGATATTATTCAAAAGGTAATTTTTTATGTATGATAAATGATCTTTGAGAGTTAATTCTTTTTGCAACTTTTTTAACTCTTCACTCAATCTGTTGGCATTTTGTTCATGTATTTTAGCATTTATCTGAGTTGATTTATTTGTCTTCTCAAGATTTTCAATCATCTTTGTCAACCTGTTAATTTCATTTGTTTTCAAAGACATCTCTTCCATTACTTTTACTATCTTACTGGCATCATCTGTAGGTTGTATTGTTGTGGTGGATGATTCAGTGGTTGATGTAGTGGAAGAAGTCACTGGCACTATAGTAGCCAGTGGTTCATTGGGTGCCAACTTTTCTCCTAAAGTTGAAGGCACTACTGCAGTGATGACTGGGATGATTGTAGGAATCACTAGTTCTTTTACTGTCACTTTTTCTTGGACAAGTTTGTCCATTTGTACTTCCATTTTCTTAATTTGAGCTGTCAGCTAAAGAATTAAACTCATCATTTCATCGTTCTCTTTTTGTTCCTGTAAGACTTCCTTTTTCTGAGGATGCTCACTTTGAGGAAGTTTGAGCTGTTTCCTCAAGGCTACTATATCCTCATTTTTCTTTTTTACCAATGCTTCTACTGCTTTAATGTTTGTAGGATCATATCCTACCTTCAATAATAATTCTTCTAAGGCTTTTATCCTTATATCTCAGACAATACGAAATACACCGCATTTTTACATGTTAGTGATGACTATATCCATAGCCGATTTCTGTGAGTCGGTTTCCAGAAACAATCTGTCATCTGTGTCCCTCATAAATTTTTTTTTTTTTCGCCCTCTTACTTTTCAGTCTGCCCATGTCAAAGTTAAAACCCATTATCACTATTTTTTTCTAGCTTCAGCCCTACTGGTCTGCCCATCAGCTCTAAAAAGAAAATACAAGTCTGTTGCAAAAGCCTCCCCTAAGTTAGGAAGTGGCGCTTTAAGGCATGTTACCCTTGGCAACCATCAAAAGGCCAAAAAACCACCATCTGCTACAGACCAATCATGACTGACCTCCCACTCTGCAAATCAAGTTGATCACAGCTCTAAGTCGCGCCACTTATACCCCTAGGTCTCAGCACTGCATAGACCACAGTCTCAAGCTGATTATTAGGTGTTTCACAGTGTTTTATGGATTCTACAAAGACAGGAAATATAACTTCATCTCAGGAGAAAATTCTTGAATCTAAATTTAGAAGAACAACTGCTTCTCAATGTAAACAAGAGCCTGAGATATATCCGCAAGACAGAGAGTTACTCATCAAGACCTTGCAGCTTCCTTTCAGCATGAAAATCACAGTAAGAGAAAGACACCACTGTCACAACAAACTGGTAATTTGTCATGGCCAAGAACCTCCTTCATTTACAAGCAGAGGGTTAGGGCGCCTCCTTCATCTACAAGCAGAGGGCGCTGGCCAATATTGACTTTAAGGATTGCAAAAGCCCAGGTTTGCTTTTTACTGAACAGTGAAACAATGACTCTAAGTTTTCTGAGTGTAAGTGATGATCATAACAGGGCTAGAGTCTGAAGTATGCAAGTTAAAGGGAAAACAGAGTTTTGGTCTTGTAAAGGAAGTCATTTGAAGTTTTCAAATCATATGAATTGTTAAAACCTTAGAGAGACACATCATTAGTGAAAACAATTCTAATCATAAGCAGCCTGTTGTTTCAACAAGACCAAATTGAAGAAATGTTGACAAATCATGTCATTACACAGGTAGAAGAAAAGGTGGTTGTTTTTCAAAGAGTGCTAACCTCCCTACTCACAGAGATTATCTTTCAAATAATTTGTCATAAGTTGACCAAGGCAAATGGTGACATTTCAGTTTCCCCTAAGCAAGCAGCAGTGAAATAAGACAGTGACACCTTGACTAGGGTTTTTCTGAAGCACAATAGTGATTGCAGGCAGAGGTAAAAGTATTAGTGTTTTCAGGTTTGTTTGCTTACCATCATATCCAAGCAAAACCCTTGTCAGGCAGCCATATCAAACAATCTTCAGATACTTTGCCAAGTGAAGGGCCTCCTTCATTCATGAGCAGATGGCCAAGGCATTGACTGTTTTTAAGGGCTGGTTGGTCAAAGATGCAATGGAAAGAGACAAAGAAGGAAAGCAAAAGTCATTACACAGTCAACAGATGATGTTTATGTTTCAAAAGGTATTGGTTTTCCTACTCATAGGGAAATGCCTTTCAAACTATACATCATGGTGGACAGGAGACAATTTGAATATGCATGCCATTGATACAAAAAGAGGGCAGTTTCCTTAGGAGAAGGGGTCAAACAACACCTCACTGTCACATTCCAAAAAGTCTAAAAAAGTTCCTTTCAAGGAAACAGAGAAAGATAGTATGAATGGATGCAACTAAAATATGGCACTTACAATCAAAGGAGGAGCTTATGAATCACGTGGAAGCAGAAAATATCAACTAAGTTGGGAGAAGACAGATCACCTCCTTTTAAAATGAAAAAACAGCTTTCAATGCTCTTCAACAGTCTTGAGTGGTTTTTCCTTGTTAAAAATATCACCAAAAGTGTCAAGCAGTGGAAAGATTTGAACCTTGGAATGATTCTGTTACAAAAAAGGATCAATGCACTGGTCAAAGGAAATTCTAACTGTGTTTCAAAGGGACCTGTTCTTCCTGGTTCTTAAATTTCTCCTTTCAAATATACATCACAAATGATGGGAGGCAATTCAAGATTAGTTCCCAAAAGACATTGCAAATAGGTATACAAGTTTATGAATAGGCAAAGAAGTCATTTGACATACTGTCAGGGTTTGGAGGGTTTGAAACAAATCAGCTTTTTCATTATTTAAAAAGACAGAGATATCATAGATGATACACCTACAAGCAGGAGAATGTAGTGAAAGGGTGCCCTTCTTAAATAAAAGACCATGGCAAACTATGAAAAACTGTAGCAAAGTTTGACACCTATAGTGGAAGAAAAGGCTGATGAAGCACCTACAAGAAAAGAAGCATTTTGAAAAGGGGCGCCTTTCTTAATCAAAGAGCCATGATTAAAATCCAAATAATGTCAGCAAATTCGGGCACCTGCAGTAAGAAAGAGGTTGAAGAAGCAAGTTGGAGACAGAGACTGTCAAAGCATGGTGACAATATAAACCCTATCCTTTCAAAAACAAAGCAGTCTTCAGGTTTTTTAAACTGTTTTGAAGTGGGGTTTACATAATGAATATCAACATCAAGGATTGACAAAGTGGCAGAGAATGGTCTATATGTCATCCGGACATTATTCAAAGTTTGAATTTCGGTGTTAAAATTGTCACCAAAGAAACAAAACAAATAGGATTTATCCTTTTGACCAGTGATGGGACAGTCAGATTTTGAACAACCAAATTGATTCCAAATGAAAAAATTAAAATTTTTATGGAAATTATACTTCCATAGCTTTCCGATGAGCCATCTCGGGCCAAATTCCGACAAAAGGAAGGCATCCAAAAGTAGCCTGCAATCAACGCTATGTTTTTCTGCACCAGCATTCACCATTTTTGACCAGTGATGGGACAGTCAGTTTTTGAACACCCAAATGGACACCAAATGAAACAAATCAAGCCTATTTGGAAATTATACTTCCCTATCTTTCCAAGGATCCATCTCTCACCCAATTCCAACACTGGGAAGGCATTCAAAAATGGCCTGCAAACAGCTCAATGCATTTCTCCACCAAGATTCACCAGTTTTGACCAGTGTTGGGAAAATCAATTTTTGAAGGATCAAATGGACACCAAATGAAAAAATTCAAGTTTTTATGGAAATTAGACTTCCACAGATTTCCAACGAGCCATCTCGCACCCAATTCCGACACCGGGAAGGCCTTCAAAATGGACTGCAAACTTGCGCGACGCTCCTGGAAAAGTGCGCGACGCGCCTGTGCACAAAATTTACAAAGGAATGCACTGCTGCGCGACGCGCCTGTAGCAGCGCGCGGCACTCCTGTAGCATTGGTCAAAATTCACTCAAAAACCTTCAAAAACTCTTTCCATATCTACTCAAACCCTCAATGCAAATATTGCCATCGATATTCAAGGTATTTATACACCTCCATGCTCCTTTCAAAGCTGTTGAGTGATGAAAAAGGGGTTGAAATCCATAAGTCTAAATCACAGCATTGAGTTTGTTAAGGGAGGCGTGTTTTCTGTTAAAAAATCAGAATTACTATGTTGCTATTAGCCTAAGGTCTGCATATTATAATTGGTGTGTTTTTTTTGGTATAAAAACCGAGTGACTGCCCTCAAAACCAGTTGAAAGGTGGAACAGTTTTGGAAAGGGAGGTTAAGGGTTGTAAAGTGAAAGCAATATACCTGATTTCAAATAGCTGTAAGAATTCCATAAATGTTTTCCTTTTCAAAGGCTTCCTCTGTGTTAACAAGGAAAAACAGTGTTTAACCTTTCATTCCATAAAGAAGAGCCAGTGAGGTAGAGAGAAGGCAGTTTTTTGTTAAAGGGGAGTTTTACTATTGAATGCTACAGGCCTTTGCTATTACATCATAAGAACAACATAAGCCCCTTTTTCCTATCTTATGAACAGTGACTTTGACTGTGTTGATAATGTTGAGATATGTTAGTTGAAAGGCATGCCAAAGGAGTAGAGTTCTGTTTAGAGAAGAACCTTGATTGTTTGATTGCTGCAAGACCTTTTGTACCACCACAAAAGCATCTCAAACTTTGTCACTTTGTCCTATAAACAGTGGCTTATAACTATGTATACACTTTGTTTGACTATGAAATGGTGTTGAACATACTGGTTGGAAAGGCATATCAAAGGGAAACAATGCTTTATTATGTATCCTGATTAGCTATGTTTTTGTTCTTAAAGTTTATTGTTGAGGGACATACAAGGAAAAAGAGCAATATTTACCTAGGAGCAGAGGCCTAATACCAAAGCAAACATGTTGCACAGTTTGGGACAAATTTACATTGATCAAACAATGTTTTAAAAGGAACATTATGGCAGCCAAAAACAGAAGAGCAGCATAAAAATGATTAACAAAGCCATAACAGTGATGAAAGGTAGAGGCATTGCTCAGAAGCAGAAACACAAAGTTTGGAAAATGAAAACAATGGGCCTATTTCTATGATAGCGGTGATTGTTATTAGGTGTTTTCTCATTTTCAAAATGTTTTCCTTAATGTAGTAAAAATCAAAGACAGTGTTTCTCTTTTGTTTCATGAAGCAGAAGTAATGTATAAAACTGTAGCTCGCCATTTGGAGGTATTGTCAAACTTTGTATGAAGAAAAGTGAACACAAGGGCAGTGTTTTGGATAAGAGGAGTTTTTGTTGTTTGACTCCTACGGGATTTCTTGTAATCACACCAAAACACAAGGAACTAGATGACCTTATCCAAACTCAGAAAAAACATTCAGCTGTGCATTACATTTTGACTGCTTTTATGCTTATCACTAAAATGTTAGTTGAAAGGCACACCAAAGGGAGCAAGGTTTCATTGTAAGAAGAGCCTTGATTGTTTGACTGCTACAAGACCTTTGTTACCACATCAAAAAACCTTTCAAGCTCTGTCACCATTTCTATAAACACAGTAACCTTTGACTATATAGATACCTTTTGTTTGACTGTGTTATGGTGTTGAATTGATTCATTGAGTTACATACAAAAGAAGAAAGGCAATGTTTCAGGAAGCAGCAAACTGAAGATGAGGGGCAGCAACATGACAGTGGTGAAGATGAGAAGCAGCAGGAAACAGAGGAAGAGAGTGCTGAACAGCAAAAATTCAGCAGTTTGAGCAGCAGCATAAGGATAATGATCAAGGACAGCAGCAAGAGCAAGAAGAGAAGAGTGCTGGGCAGCAGCGAACTGATGATAAGGGAAACAGCTTGAGCAACAGAATGAGCAGGAAATTGAGACCGAGCAGCAGAATGACAGTGATGAACAAGGAGGCTAAAGAGGAAGCGCCCGGCACGGAAAGAGAAGAAAGACATATCAGCACTGGATATTTTGGCCTCAGCTTCGTAGCATGTTGCTAGGGACCCCTGAGGGTCATGCATGCCAATTTTGGGCTTGTTTCAACAACTTTTTGTTTTTTGGCATTTTTTGGGTTTTTGGTCGAAAACTCATAATTTCGCCATTTCAGTTTGAGGATTTTTCAAGGGAGAAGGATGATACCAGTTGATGCCATAATTCTATGAGCAGGTCCCCAGTGATTTTCAGAGCATTTGGAGATCATTTGCCCCCTCAAAATGGCGAAAAATGCTCACTTTTTGCACATTCTGCCTGCCATATCAGCAGTCTGCTATTTCTTGGCTTTTTACACACAGGTATAGATTTGGGGAACTTCTAGGCATCAAATTGAGGTGATTTCAGTTGCGCCGGAAAGTGGACATAGAAAGCTTTCCAAAGAGCCATCATGAGCCTCGTTTTGACATCAGGAAGGCTGCCAAATGTTTCTCGCAAGTCAGGGGACCTTTTCCTGATATAAATTTGAAGTATTTTTGTAATTTTTGAACCTCAAAAATCTGCTTTTTCCAAATGTGCGTTTAGCTATTTTTGCACTTGGAAAATGTTGCAAAGTCAATATAATTTCTGTTTTTAGCATTTTTTAGATATTTTATGGGATATTTTGTGCCTTGGGCTTTGCAAAGCCTCAAGGACAAGTTTAGATATTTTGATTAGGCCAATGGGATAGCTAGTTGCTCCATGAGGTTTTCCTCACTCAAGCCTATTTATTCCACAAGGCTTCATTGTAAAACAAGGCTGAACTTGAGAGAAGAATCAATATATTGGTCATATGAGCTTTGAATAACATACTTGTGTTATGATTTTGGACTACCTCTTGGATGCTTTTGATGAATGATGAAGGGTTGTTGATGGATTCCATGACATGGTAGAATGGTATAGTGTTTCTTGCTTTGTTGTTGTCTTCTAGTTTTCATTCATGATACATGATTCTTGCTTGCTATAGATCAGTAGAGATTAAGTTTGAGATATGCCCATGGAGGCACCTCAAAATTCCTGAATCTTCATAGCTTTTATGTTTTCTTCTTCCTTAGTTGCACTAAAGAATTCTTAACTGCTCTTTAGTAACTTAAGGATACTGTTTGCTAGTTTTATTCATAAGTTCTATGCATTTGAGTAGGATGTATGGTGTGCCCTTCTTACCTATGACTATCCATAGTTCTGTCCATAAAACTATCTCTTTGACTGATTAAGATTATCATCTTGTTGAACCAAGGAGGCCTAGTCCCGATCTAGCCCTTTGCCTAAAACTATGAAACCTTGTTTGTCAAAGTGCCCAATAACTTAAATACTGTGTTTAGGCGTTCCGGCATAGTATTTTGAGTTGTTATTCCTTCTTATGTGTTTTCCCCAAAGTCTGATAGCCATTTCCCAAAGTTAGAGGGTCTTATACTTCTATGCATGGCTGGAATGTTTGATTTCTATGTATTAATTAGCTCATAGTTACATTTAGCATGATTAATGGCTTGCTATAACATGTTTATGTCTACTATCAACTAGTTACACTTGAAATCCCTCGTCTTTCACAAACTTGATGTCCATTTACTCCATTTTTCCCAAAGATCCTTTCTACCTTGAATCAAATCGGCCCTACAACAGCCTTACATCATCATCTCATAGCTTCCTTGACCTATTTGACCCCATAGCCCAGTTGATCTAACTTCTTGTTATCCATTTTTATATCTTTGATCAGTTTTATCCCTCACAAACTTAAAAAACCAAAAATCAAAAAACTCACTTCATAACTAGCCTAATATCAGAACACCATAAGCAAACACACCGATATCTTTTACACATATAGAGAGAGCCCTCTCTGAGTCCAGGAAGGCTAGGTCCTTGGGCTCCAAAGCTTGGTTTGATGTTACATCGTCATTTGGCTAGCCAATCGGCCAAATCACGGGACCCTAACAGGGTTTAGGGTACCTGCAGAGGTTTTCTGGCTTATCTCATAGCTTGAAAACTGTGTAAATTTCTTAAATTTCTTCAAAAATGGTGTGCAATGGAGAAACGGATTTCTGGGAAAAAATTGCCAGAGTTTGGCCTATTTTTTGGGACTTTTTAGGCAACTTAATTAATGAATTTCTTGATTATAAATGTTTTTCTTTCTTTAAAAATGGTTTTCCAACTTGATTGCAGGTTCAATTTTGAGAAAAATACCTGGTATGATGCAGTTATCGGCTTCTGAAGGGTTTCTAACTTTCTTTGTTGAGTTGAAGGCTTTATTAGATTGTTTGGAGCAATGCGCATTTCCTCAAAAGTCTTCAGAGGTTTTAAGAAAGGGTTTGCAGGATTCAAGCATAAAAAATTGCAGAAAAAGGCTTTTATAGGGTTTCTTTATAGTCGGGGAGATGGCAATGCAATAGGTTAAACGCGCAAGAATAATGGACAAATGTATTTTCAAAGGTTTTATTGACATATTGGTCATATTTAAACTGGCATTGAATGCAGGTCGCATCAAGTGAGAGAGCGGTTTTGAATTTTCAATGGATGGAAACCAGGCTGGTTATCACGTAGGTTTTGGATGGTAAGTGGTTTTAAGCTCAACCCACGTGATCCAATGGTTGAAAGGCACATGGAGGGGAGACGAATGGGCGAAACCACCCATTATGTGTGGCTCTGGCGTTTGGGTGGTCGCACATCTATTCTATGCAATATCGGCTCCCAACTGTTAGATCTGGAGATTGAACGCGAATGGTCAAGATTGATTTGAGAGTTGCATGTATTAAGGGTGGGACCAGGGTGTGTTATGCACGGACAGGTTTTGAATTTTATCAATAGACATTAATTTAATTTTAAAACCTTAGGTTAAAAAAAATGTAGGCAGGGGAGTAATGTTTTTATTTAAAACATTTCAAAAAATGTTTCAAATTTCATATGAGAGCACGATAGCATATTATATAGTTTTTTCAACTTTCACCGTTGTCAAACCATAGGGGTGGGATATTTAAATAATGATAGTTTTTAGACCAAAGGGCTTTTAGTTGGGGTTTTTTATTTATGCATGCGGGGATAATAGACTTTGGTGTTAAAAGTTAAAATAGTGAGTTTTTGGGATATTTTAAATATAAGGGAATTAATATATACGGGAAGGTAAAGTTAGGGTTCTAATAAAAATATGTTAAAAGTTAATATGAAAAAGGTAGTTAAATGTAAATAAAACACATTTTATCTCCAAGAAAAGTGTATATGATAGACAAAGCAAAGCAGTGTTGTCTTTTTAAATATTTTACACTTTAACCTAGGACAAGGTGTATTTTTGGGGTTTTATGAATGCTTTTGAAGGGATGAAGTTAATTTTTTTAGGGTTACAATTTTACTAAGTAAGAATGTGTATTTACTTAGGAAAAAGGGGTTTTAATGTATGAATTAAGGGTAAATGATGATAAATGTGGGTTTAACATAAGAACTCAATATTTTTAACTATCCAGTCATCGAGCCTTAGGTTCGGTCCCAAAAAAATTTAGAGAAATGCTCTAAGCATGTTTGACTGATAGCTTAGAATATTGAATACTTATAGGGGAGGGGGAATTAGTGATTCTGCCCGATGATGTTTATTTACATGATTGCTCCACTGCTTTCTACCTACCCAACTTTATTTCTAACATTTTTTCTTCATTTTATAGGTGCATTTAGACTTGCGACCTTAAAACATTTTCTTTCAAAGCATAAAACTATCTAGATCTACCTTGCTTCATCTGAGGGCTCAGATTAAACTATTGAGCTCCTCATTATTCTCTACCTATCTATGATTTTTCAAGTTTAAACTATTTGCAAATCCTTATTCACTCTCTAAAACATGAAATTTAAAACATGAAAAGTTAATATTAAGCTATTTAACTAATCATGGATTATGGCATTTTTTGACACTCTGGACATAATAATTATTCTTGCAGTAAAAGTAAAAGTAGTGGCATTTGGATTTTCTCACTTTCAGGTCTTATTTTTATCTCTTTTTTATTTTGGGGTATATATTTTTCTAAGTCCTTTGATCTTTCTTTTAGGACTTTTTTACCCTCTTTTTTGATTTTTTTTTATTATTTTTCATTTTTCAAAATATAGGAAAACAACTTGCAGAAAGCAAGGTATGTACATATTTACAAGACTATCAAAGTCAATTCAAAATTTATGAACAATATTATTATAGGAACCTAATAGCCTTCATCACTACTGGTACTTATCTCTTCTCCAGACATAGTGACTGATTTGTCCTTGAATGAATTGGTTTTTAGCTTATGAGAGCTTTAGTTCTAGGGAGGAAAAATGAGTGATGGTGAGAGAAAATTTTAACAAATGGGGAAAAAATGGAAGTAAGTATAAGAATTATTTTAGATTTATGAAGGATTCCTAGCTTGTACTGAGTGTATTTACACCAATGACCACTCTCCAACCGGTAAATTCCGCCCTAGAAGGTTAAATGATTGTTTGCCATGAAGAATAGGGTTTTTTTTTAGCCAATTTAGGTTTTTGTTACTCTTATTTGATTATGGATGCAAAAAGAAAACTTGGAGGGCAAATAAAAGTGACCACCTACCTTTTTCAACTTGTGCAGGAGCCTGGGACAAATTTGAGGAGGAAAATATTGATTTTGACCAATTTTTGGCAATTTTGGCCAAACTTCTCTTGTGCGCAGCGCCAAAAAAGGTTCAATTTGTAGACACATTTTGAGGACCTTCTCGAAGTCGGATTTGGGCCTGTGATAGCCCGTTGGAAATATTAACCTATATAATTTCCAAATATACAATTTTTTCTCTTATTTAATTTTATTTGACCTATCAAAATTTTCATTTTGAAATACTAGTAAAAAATTGTTGAGTTATGGTGCAAAAATGCAGAGTGCTGGTGCAGTAATGTTTGGAGGCCTTCCTTAACTCCAAATTGAGCTCACGATAGCTTATTGGAAATATTTTTAATTCTAGTTGCCTTTTGACCCATACACCAAGTCATTTGGACAATCCATCTATGAGAAAACCAGATTTTCCCGAGGTCACTCCAACAGTGTAGAAATTCTCCCGTGACACCCGTATTTTTGACATTGCTCCCAAACCATGAAACCTGCGTAAAAGTTGAAGGATTTTTTTTTTCTTGGCCCTGTGATGGACAAAAACCTCTCTCACGTCTGCCAAATTCATATTTTTTTGGTCATAAACATATTTTTAAACAAAACTGGCCCTAGGTGTAGCAAATGACTTGGCCCTTGTAATGAATTCTTGGAAAATGATGGAGGCATGATGTTTATGAGTTGGTATGGAATTATGCCTGCTGATATGATTTATAAAATAGATCCTTTTCTCTTATGCCTTACTTCCATAGCAAACCCTAGCTTAGTTGGAAGAGGAGAATAGGGTTTAGTGTAGGGGATTTAGGACTACCTTGTAGAGGGAGGGGAATGAAGGGGTTAAGGGCTGTCTAAATTATTAAGGACATTTTGAGGGATAGGGATAGATGTTAGAGAATAGGGGAAAGTTGAATTTAGATAATTTAGTGAGGGGAAAGGGTCCAAAAGGGAGAAACATAGGCCTGGTCTCGAAAAGTGTCAAATTGTAGCAATAGGCTAGGTTTTGTAGAAAAATGATGAGTTCGAGGGATAAGGGTGATGGGAAGTTTTTATGAAGGTATATTAAGGATAGAATGAGGTGTAAGAGCATCAAGGTACAAGCCTTGTTGATTTTTAACCATGGAGTTCATGAAACCAAGAAAAATGCCTTTAAAAGCCCTAGATGGACAATGGAGGAGTTAGGCAAAACAAAATAGAGGCTGAGGCCAAAGGTGACACAACAAAGAAAAAATGAGTGACATGAGCCCATGATGGGTCTTCTGGGATGGGTGAGCTAAGCTTGACATGATGGGATGATGAAATAGTGAAAAAATTATCTTAAGGATAATGAAGGTAGTGAGATTTCTAGAACTCACAATGTTCATGAACTTTGTTTCTAGAAATCTAGGGCAAACATTTAGTCATCTACAAAGGCAAAAATTACTGATGACTAACACCCACCATGGAGAAAAAATTGCGCTTCATCTTAGGGAACAAAGGTTACTACAAGAATTTTATTCAAGGGTATGCCTTGATCGTTGCACCAATGCAGAAGCTGCTAAAGAAGTATCTATCCTTTTCCTGGGATGAGGAGTGTCAGAAGAGTTTTGAGCTGCTGAAAGAAAAGATGGTCACTGCACCTATACTAATAATTCTTGACTAGGCAAAGATCTTTCATGTACATGTGGATGCATCAGGAATATCCCTAGGAGCTGTATTAGCACAACCAAGTGAAGGAGACATTGATCATCTGGTTGCATTCGCTAGTAGGAAAATCTCAAGCGCAGACCGTAACTATTCTACTATTGAATGAGAAGGAATAGAGATGGTGTATGCCCTACAGAAATACAGACACTATCTATTGGGAGGACACTTTAAATTTTTCACTGACCATTCAACTTTAAAATACCTAGTCAATAAGCTTGTCTTGGGGGGAATATTTGTAGATGGTTGCTATTATTTCAAGAGTATGAATTTGAAATTATTGTGAAGCTCGGTTGACTGAACGTAGGACCTGATCACTTGTCTCAGATTGAGAGCGGGGAAGAGCTGACTAGTCTGGAAGAAGGATTACCCGATGCACAAATTTTTGCTATCAAGGTGGTTGACAAGCACTTTGCGGACATTATTCAATTTTTTACCACAGGGACAACACCTATAGACTATTCAGTGCAACAGAAAAATGATTTGGTGGCTCGTGCGACTTCTAATATTCCCAAATGGGGAAGCAACAATATTTGAACACAATAATGGAAATGGAAATGAAAAAATCAATATACCATGATATAAGACAAATTTACAGCCATTTTATTAAATATATCAGCAAACATTTAAGCACAGAATCCTGAGGATCAAGTCACTCAAGCAATAGGAAACAAGCCTCCAATAAGCTAATGTGCTAATACATGAGAAATAATGCCATACAAGTGCCATGAGCCATGACAACACAGTTTTTGGGCATAAAATGATACAACAATATCTAACAAGGTGGATCTTCTAATCTATAGCTCAAACAATGTTGGGAGTGAATATCTAGGCTCCCAAACACATTTCCAAGACAACCTGGAAAGGGTTTCCGGAAATATCCAAAATACCAAAATGCTGGAATGCAGCCCTAGGGATGAATAGTAGCTGCTACTAAATAACTGGATGAAGATGGTTGTAGATGATATATATGATGAATATATCTCCTCCAATAGATCCTTAAAATTTAAGGCTGATCCTAACACTAAAGATCTCACCCTCCAAATCAAGCAATGAATCCTCCACTGCAAATGCTCACTGAAATAATGCAGTCAAAGAGGTAATATACATTGTAGATGATGGGAATAGGTTGGCATGGATTCAAGATGTGAAATAAATCTCAATAACATCCCTTACCTACCCTGCAAAATAGAAATGTCTTCCAGAACAGTTTGTGCAGGCTTTCAACCCTCCACTACAACACAAGACAATACTTCCTCAGAGAACCGTGCTGGTGGGCCTAAGAACAAGCCAGCTTTAATGCCAGATGTATGGAAATTATAGTACAATACTCTTCCAAGAGGCTTACCTCATGGGAAGAGGTGGGATTCCCGCTCGAGAACACCCTGTGCTAAACAACACTGCAAGCTCAACTAAACAACTGAAGAATGCAAGAAGTCATGAAGAACACAAAATCAATAATCAATAACATAACCCGCTATAGCTGCCTTGCCCTCCTTATAAACAATGTGAGCCTTCTCACCTTGGGTCCCACTCATTAGGGTTTCCACAATCATGGAGTCTTCCTCCCATTCACACTGTGTTGTCTATTAATGGTGATCCACTCCCTCCATACCAGCGTTTTTGACTTGGTCAAACTTGACCTTGTCCACATGCATTAGCCCCTGTTCACACATGAGGGTGCTTAATCCAGCTATGAATATGATAACCTTTTCACATTAAGAAGGATTTTATGTCTACTAAAGAGATTTATGGGCCTCCCTACCCATTTATTCATCTAACTAAATGACAAGAGAAAAATTAATATTCCAATTAGCTGCATGCTAATTTAGGAACATTACAGTCCTCCCCTCCCAAATGTTGCTTTTCCTCAGGCAAATGCAAGGATAGAACTGAAGAGCCTCCTCTCCTCCTCCTGTAGCATCCTCATATGATAAACTCCTCCAAGGAACAAGATGTTGTCTCATCAATAAATCTCCAAGTTGCCCCTCCCAAGTATGCAAGTTAGCTTTTGGTAACCATCCCAAATAGCTATCATCATGAACAAGTAAAAAACCCATGGAGGCAACGATGTGTTTTCGAGAGGCGTTATTGAGGCATGGAAAATGAAATACATTGGGAAATATCATTCCCATCTGAATCTCCCATCCCCAAGCTATCATCCATACAAAATGAGCCACCCTCCAAAATGGTAACTCATGAAAAATTTCCTCCACCTTTGGCTCCTGCAATGTAGGTGGGCTGGATAAATGAACATGGTAGAAAAAATGGCCTACCCCACGTTGTCTCTCTCTCCACTTATGGAAAGTGTATAGATGCTACTGATATTGGGTTGCAATATTGTTTCCCTTAAGATACAAAAGGACAACTGGATCTCCAAAGACCCCTCCTCTAGTTTCATGAGCCCAAACCATTCCATACAAAGTGAATGGTATATCATCACCATGTGGTATCCAAATCAGAAAATTTCTGAAGGTTGTGTGAAATTTTGGATGGTGCCAATGGTTTTTCCAGCGGATACAACGCAGTTTTACCAACTGATGTTTTAGAGCATACTGTGTCAAGTTGTCTCCGAACAAGTTGCTAGCTGTGCATGTTTGCTCATCTACTATGAGGTAGTAAATGACATTATAAATAAAATAAGCATGAAAAGAATAACACCACATTTTCCCAAATTCATGCAAATAAGGGCTATATTCATCATAAATGTTGGTCCTAGAATGACCATGAAACCCAAAGATAATCTTTCCCTCTTATGGAGCAATGCACTGTACACAGATGGTGAGAAGATGCAAATACTTTATGAAATGATCAAT
Organism: Pinus albicaulis; assembly: GCA_034641835.2. Lineage (NCBI taxonomy): Eukaryota > Viridiplantae > Streptophyta > Pinopsida > Pinales > Pinaceae > Pinus > Pinus albicaulis. Next base: position 38,666 of record JAXQQM020067845.1, on the reverse strand, counting down.
AAGTACATAAATACATTTCTTACCATGAATTTTGAGTAGGCTGAAAGTGAAATCCATAGATGAGCCCTCCCATGAGAATCTCCTCATAACGATCTGGAAAATTAAGGGGTGCATACTCCCTTTAGAACACCCCATCAATAGAAACATACTCTCAAGTGACAGTGTTGTTGGCCTTTGTGATAAGGATCTTGCCACTCTATGACTCCATACTTTGACATGCCATATGCCAAATTTATCCACCATCATGCTACTATGTGTGGAAGTCTCCTTCCTATGTGGAAGTACCTCTTGATCCTTCAATGTTGAAGGGTAGCCTCATTGCACTTTGATTCTACCATTCCTTCCTCCTAACACATACTGCAAAGTATGGGAGAAATACAACCCATAATCTCCCAAGAGTAGCCAAAGCAATAGTAGCTCTTGATTTCTCCTCACACCCCCACCATATAAATCATGAGATGAAAACATGATGATTGATATGAATAATTCCATATCAACATAATGCACCCAAACTCCTTGCTGCCATATGATGCAAGTGCCATGCCAAGTTTCCTCCACCAACATACCCTTTGAAGAAGGATATGTCACATGATGGCCAAACTCTTTCAAGAGTAGCCAACGCAACCATCCCTCATGTTGCCCTGTGTCATAGATATGTAGGTGGTTCACCAACCTCTTGCTCACCATACACACCCATTCATCCAAATGTGGGTTTCTCCTACCATTCTCCATCTTCGTACTCCTCCAATGGAGAATACCATCCTCCCACATCAAATTTCTATCTTTGCATTTCATGGGATGTTGAAATGCAATCTCTTGGAGATCCCCAAGTGGATACCACCCATCAATGACCATTTTGAATCCATAGGGATTCAAGTACACTGAAGGCAAAGTCTTCTCATTGAGTTGTGAAATGCTCATCAAGAAAGATCCACCACAATAATGAAATATAAGATGCTTCTCATCATTCATCTACCCATCTAATGTCACACAAGAAAATTGGTCATTAGAATGCTCCAATAATATTTGGGTTCCCAAATCATCACTGCTACTCAATGGTAGTGCTGGTAATCTCCATAATGGTGTATTTTTTGTCTCATGCTCATGCTCAATGTTGAACATATAGTTCTGCATTGGATTGTTTGGGACAATGATCATCCTATCCTCCAGAAATACAAACTCCAACCCTAATATTTTTGTGCATCTCAACAATGAATACCCAGGATGATTATTTATCCCCTCCTTAAACATCTCAAGGCTACTAAACACAGTGATATTCCGCTACTCCAAATCAATAATGTGCTTTGACCCCTGGTCATGGAATGGCATATTCCCACAATCCTCCATAAGATGTGCTGAAATAACAGAAACTGGAAACATATGCATACCTTGGTAAAGCTTGGGAACATCTTGTACTCCTACAAGGGTTCCTTCCTCCGGTATGATGACTTCCCCAACTACCGATGATGATGGTTTCCCCTCTATGGCTATAATAGCGCTGGTATAAGTCTCCTCCTCCTCATGCATCTTCAAAGTAGTGCGTGGGACTCTACATGAAAAGAGATCAAGATCACTTTGAAAAGATGCAACCGTTATTTCCCCCGATGCAAGTGCTCTTGCAACAAGTGGTGGTGAAGGCCTCTTCTCCTCTGCTTCCTTCTTTTCAAACTCCTTGATCAACCTTTGAGTAAAATCTGCATATGCAATCACTCTTGCATGACTCAAATGGTTGAACCACCAAATGTTTTCTTCACCCTCAAGGTGCAGCACCACAATCTGAATAGCTTCGCTTTCTACTATTGGATGTAGTAGGAAGAATGCAACCAAATTCATTCCCCAAGCCTTTGTTGTGCATGTAGATGACCCATCAAATGTAGAAAATAGAAATATATTGTGATTTCTCCTTCCATAGCTACAAGTGATCCTTTCTTCTTTAAGCTGAATGAACTATGGGAGAGTTAGATTCTCCTTGAAAGCTCTTGATTGAGATCTGTATTCTGCAAGATACTCACTTAGAACCTCATGATATAAGTGTCCTCCATCTCCATGCCTTTTATCTTCCCCTTCAAAAGAAAAGGGCATAGTATATTTCTTTGGAATTCTATACAATACCAGTTCTTTCTTCTACTGGTAGGAAGTACATGGACCTGCCTCATCCTGAAACCCTCTAGAGGTCTCACTGTATCTCTCCTCTTTCATCTGCTTAACCTCCTTGGAGAGGTTCTTCATAGATCTAAAAAGTGATGAGACAAATCTCATTCCTTCCATCATTTTAGATATCTTCTTCTTCTTATAGCATATTGGCTGAAACTCACAGGTTGAGCCAAGATTATGCTCCGATACCACTGTAATATTCCCAAATGGAGAAGCAGAAATATTTGAACACAATAATGGAAATGGTAGTGAACAAATAAATATACCATGATATAATACAAATGTACAGCCATTTTATTAAATATATCAGCAAACATTTAAGCACAGGATCCTGAGGATGAAGTCACTCAAGCAATAGGAAACAAGCCTCCAATAGGCAAATATACTAATACATGAGAAATATTACCATACAAGTGCCATGAGCCATGACAACACAGTTTTTGGGCATAAACTACTAAAACAATATAAAACAAGGTGGATCTACTGATCTATAGCTCAAACAATGTTGGGAGTGAAGATCTAGGCTCCCAAACACATTTCCAAGGCAACCCAGAAAGGGTTTCTGGAAATATCCAAAATACCAAAATGCCGGAATGAAACCATAGGGTTGAATAGTAGTTGCTAATGAATATAAGGATGAATATGGTTGTAGATGATATATATGATGAATAGATATCCTCCAATAGATCCTTCAAGTGAAATGCTAATCCTAACACTAAAGATCTCACCCTCCAAATCAAGCACTGAATCCTCCACTTCAAATGCTCACTGAAATAAATTAGTCAAAGAGGTAATATGCATTGTAGATGATGGGAATAGGTTTTCATAGAGCCAAGATGTGAAAGAAATCTCAAGAAACTCCCTTGTTGACCTCCCACAAAGAATAATTCTTCCTTCTCTGAGAAACTATCTCGGAAAGTGGGTTTCTCAACCCTCCACTGTGACACCCTGCAACATAACACAATACTCTGCAGAAACTGCATTGTAGCTGAAGACTGAAGCTTGGCCAAAATTCTATATGTGTGGAAATGATGGTACAATACTCTTCCAAGAGGCTACCTCCAAGGAAGAGATGGGATCCCAGCTCGGGAACACCCTATGCTAAACATCACTACAAGCTCAACTAAACAACTGAAGAATGCAAGAAGTCATGCAAACCATAAAATCAATAATCAATAACATAACCCACTATAGCTGCCTTGCCCTCCTTATAAAAAATGTGAGACTTCTCACCTTGGGTCCCACTCATTAGTTTTTCCACCATCATGGAGTCTTCCTCCCATTCACACTACACTATCTCTTAATGATGATCAACTCCCTCCATACCAACATTGCTGACTTGGTCAAACTTGACCTTGTCCACATGCATTAGCCCATGTTCACACATGAGGGTGCTTAATCTAGCTATGAATATGATCCCTTTTTACATTAAGAGGGATTTTATGTCTATATTTATGGGCCTCCCTACTCATTTATTCATCTAACTAAATGACAAGAGAAAAATTAATATTCCAATTAGGTGCATGCTTATTTAAGAATATTACACACTTATTTCACTCTAATTGTCAGCCAATTATACAAGTTGGGAGTAGATGAGGTATTGCGGAGGTATGTATTAGAACATGAGTGACAAGATATCTTGGCTGAGGCCCATGGAGGGGTGGAAGGAGGTCACTATTGAGATTCAACAAGATGATGAGCTTAGTGAAAAGATTCGCCTTCACTAAATGGGCCCGCAGATTATTTTTGGCACAAAGTCTATTTTTAGACTATGTCTATTTTTAGACTATGTCTATTTTTAGACATGTCGATCATATTCTATGAGTTGTAGGATGCTATTTGTGGATGGCTGGTGAATTTGGAAAAAATAGATGGACTTTTATTTTTAGACATATTGGGCAGAATCTATTTTTAGATTGCTAGTCTAAAAATAGATATGTCGAATATTATTAGCTCTTAATAATATTTGGACTCTAAACATTATCTTATTCTCTTGGAGCACTTCAGTTAAGTGCACAGATGTGGCACAACAGCTGACAGAATGAATTATGCTATTCTTGAGGGTATACTAGAGCTAATGCATGAGAACTTCAGCTAGAACTCATGTGACAGAGTTTGGTGGAGTTATAGAAGTAGTTGATGGAGTTATGTTCAGTTTAACTCAGTTAGACTCAGTTGAGCTAGTTGTATTTAGTCTAACTGATTAATACACTAGTGAGAGTGGTGTGAATTAATTAGTTAATTAATTCACTAAATAATAACTCATTAATCAACTGAATAATACATCAGTTAACCACAGTGCATGGACAGTTTCAGTGGAGACCAGTGGAGAGATAGGTGAAAGAGCAAGTGTGACTATCAGTTGTGACTATAGTGATGCATTGATTGCAACCAACACTTAGTGGAGATGCCAATGAGGATTGCGCAGTCAATCTTGGAGAAATTTGAGTTCATTCAGAGCCATTCTTCAGCATGAATTGCGCAATAGAGGCAGGCTAGCAGGTGGTAGAGATCGGTGCATGGATTTTCTAGATCGGGCCTAATTAGTGTGTAGTGATTGTATTGTACTGAGAGCTTGACATGTTCAAATTTTTATGAGGATTGTTACATGATCTCTATGGCATATATTATATATATATATAGTTTGGTTTTTTAGCTTCAGGCTTTCCCGTTAAACAACTATGTTAATGTGTGTGAATTTTTATGGTTTCATGTGTGCATTGCAATTGATTTAATTTCCGCATGTGATGATCAATGGTGGAATAGATTCTATATTGTGCAAGAAGTTAAAATAGTGTGTGATCAAGAGAATCCTAGATATATAACACATAATTTATATAATTTCTACAAGTTATCGAAGCATAATTGATCATAGAAGATTGCAATTATTGAAGCAGTTGAGTTTTGTGCTAGTGGAATTCGAATTTGTTGCAGTGTTTTCTTGGTGTCGAAGTTGAGCATTCATTGAGATGTATTTCAACGAATTGCGATTGGAGTATGCCCTTGAGGGCAACTCCAATTATATTGAATGGAAGGATAGGATGGAGTTGGTGCTGGATGATAATGGGTTGAAGGAGTTCATAGATAATGATATTCCAAAGCCTGCATCTAGCGATGCAGCCGCACTTGACGCATGGCAAAAGAAGACAGCAAAATGTCGAAGGATTCTGTTGGAAGGTGTGAAGCATCACATAGTGTCCAGCCTTCACGGTAAATCTTCTCCATTATTGATGTGGAAAGCTTTGAAAAACTTGTTCCAAAGCAGAAGTGACCATAGGAAGTTGGTGATTAAAGACAAGCTCAGGAAAATAAAAATGGAGAAAGGCGACAGTATACCCAAGTACCTCATGAAGTTTGTCTAGTGCAGGGATGAGATGGGAAGTTTGGGGGTTATTTTTGATGAATAAGAATTGGTTAGCTTGGCTCTCCTTGGATTTCTGAAGAGTTGGCATAGTTATGAGGACTCTGTCAATGGTCACGAGAAACTACCAGGATGGGAGCGACTTTGGTTGGATCTTGTGCAGGAGGAGATAAGGTGGGGTACCAGGGATGGATCTTCATCGAAGAATGAAGATGAAGAAAATTGCGCTTTAGCTCCCAAAGCAAGGAAAGGGAAGGGAAAGAAAAATCCTTCTCAATCTGGTGCGAAACGCAAGAAGTAGGACTTGTCCAAGGTGATGTGCTTTCACTGCCACCAACATGGACATTACGCCACTAATTGTCCACAGAAGAAGAAAAATAAGTAGGCTACTGGATCTGCAGATGGAGAGGCCTTAGCCTCATACTTTGAGCTATATTTTTCATTGATTGCATGCTTGGTTTCAAGTGTGATGGTATCAGTGTGGGTTCTTAACAGTGGTGCGTTTTTCTATATGACCAGAGACAAAGATTTGTTTAGTGATCTGGATGAGAAGGATCTTGGAGTGCGCATCGAGATAAGTGATGATGGTAGATAAAGTGTGACTAGTATCGAGACCATTTCCTTTGAGAGGGAGTCTAGAAAACCTTTCATCTTGAAGGATTTCATGCATGTTCCAAGATTGAAGAAGAATATGATCTTTATGGCGATGTTGGAAGACAAGGGTATGATGTTGTTTTTAGTGAGGGAAAGGCTTTCCTGCGCAGTAAAGCAACTGGTGAAACCCGGACGATAGGGGTTCGAGTTAAGAACCTTTATCAATTGCAGGTAGATGGCTGCACAGCAATGGCAGGCAAAGCAAAAGGAGTGGTGAGTCGAGATGAGGGCGAATTGTGGCACAGGAGATTGGGCCATCTACACCATGGCGCTTTGAAAATTTGGCAGCAGATTTCTACCAGGCTTCCCAAGGGTACACTTGCAAAATCAGATCAGTGCAAGGGATGTACTTTGGGAAAATTTGTGAAGACCACTTTTCAGGAGAAGGATAGTCGTGCCACAACAATCCTTGAGAGAATTCACACAGACATGTGTGGACCTTTCTCAATAGCTTCGACAGCAAAGCATAGGTATTATGTGATTTTTTTTTATGACTTTTCTCGTAAGTGCTGGATCTTCTTCATGGAGAAGAAGAGTGAGACATACTCAAAGTTCCGTGAGGTCAAGGCACTGGTTAAGAAAGAGTCGGGGAAGGATTTGAAAGCTCTTAGGAGTGATAATGGTGGTGAATTCATATCTAACAAATTCAAAGACTTTTTCAGCGCAGAAGGAATTCGAAGAGAGCTCATAACGCCTCATAACCCACAGCAGAATGGGGTCGCGGAGAGAAAGAACAGAACAATCGTGGGTGCTACACGGGCGATGTTGCATGATCAGGGACTTCCCATACACTTGTGGGCTGAAGCATGCAACACTACAGTTTATGTGCAAAATCGTTGTCCTCATAGAGTACTTGGCATGAGTACACCCGAAGAGGTGTTTTTTGGTAAGAAGCCTGATATTTCTCATTTGAAGATTTTTAGCTCACCTGTTTACATTCATGTGATGAAGGATGCCAGGAAGAAGCTAGAGCTGATCGCAAAGGTTGGGATACTTGTGGGGTACACAAAAACACCCCACAATTATCGTGTGTATTTTCCAGATAGTCGGAAGACTTTTGTGCGACGGGATATCAAATTTCATGAGGAGAAAGCCATGAAGGTGTTGCTTGAGAGGGAGCTACACTTGCATGCAGATGAGGAGATACTTGTTCCTAAATATGAGCCTCTGGATGTGGATTAACCACAAGAGGAGGTTCATAGAGTTGAAGAAACCACTCATGCAGTGCAAAACATCAGAGGGCGGAAGCACACTACAAAAGCTGAGCGATTGAATCTTGATGCAGCGTAAAATGTAGGAGCACCTACATCACAGCGTAGACAGAGACATTCACCTGACTGATTTACTAGATACATGGCTCTGATGAGAAAGTGTATCGTGACAGAACCATCTTCTTTTGAGGAAGCTATGGAGGATCCCGCATGGGTAGATGCCATGGTGGAAGAGTATGATTCTATTGTCAGAAACAATGCATATGAGATTGCCCTAAGGCTAGAAGGGAAATCAGTGGTATGTTCGAGATGGATCTACAAAGTGAAGCAAGCTGCTGATAGGAGCGTCGAGAAGTACAAGGTAAGGTTTTTTTCCCAGGGCTTCTCACATATCGAGGGGATCGACTATGAAGAAACCTTTGCACCTGTCGCAAGGTATTCTTCCATATGGACCACCCTTGCTCTCTCAGCGTAGATGGGTTGGCAAATTCATCAGATGGATGTGAAGACTGCGTTCCTTAGTAGAGTCATTGAGGAGGAGGTGTACATAGAGAAACTTGAAGGTTTCGAAATCTTCAACAGTGAGTCGCATGTGTGCAGGCTCAAAAGAGCGTTGTATGGGCTAAAACAAGCACCTCGTGCTTGGTACACATGGATAGACAGTTATTTCATCAGACTTGGTTTCACGAAGAGTGAGGCAGATCCGAACCTATACCAAATTGCGGTGGGGGGTAAGTTGTTGATCATTGTACTTTATGTCGATGATTTGATACTAATAGGTGATGAACTGTTGATACACTCATGCAAGGCAGATCTTGTAAAGGAGTTTGAGATGAACGACTTGGGCCTCCTTCATTATTTCCTGGGATTGGAAATTTGGCAGCAGATGGGTGGATTGTTTGTGTCTCAAGGCAAGTATGCCCGGGAGATACTAGAGAAGTTAAAAATGCAAGGCTGCAAGCCTATCGACACTCCTCTTCCTGGTGGTTGAAGGAAAGAGGATGCTATATAGGCAGAGGTAGTGGATGCCACTGTTTATCGATAGTTGGTTAGTTCGCTGATGTATCTAGTCAATACACGACCGCACATATGCTATGCTGTTAACCAGCTTTCACAAGCTATGGTTAAGCCTACCAAGCTCTTTTGTAAGGCATGCAATCATGTCCTGAGGTATCTCAGGGGCACACCGGGATATGGATTGTGGTACAGACAGTCGAATGAGGTGAAGATGCATGGCTTCACGGATGCAGATTGGGCAGGGAGCCCAATGGACAGAAAGAGCACATCTAGAGGGATATTTAGTATAGGGTCTACAAAAGTTTCTTGGTACAGCAGGAAATAGACATCCGTGGCACTCAGTTCCACGGAGGCTGAGTACATGGCAGCAAGTTTGGCTGCATGCGAGGCTATATGGATGAGGAAGATCCTAGTCGGGTTGTTCGGTTCACACTTAGATCCTATTGTGATATATTTTGATAATCAGAGTTGCATTAAACTCTTGGTTAATCCAGTATTTCATGATAGATCTAAACATATTGACATCCGGTACCATCATATCAGAGATTGTGTGCAGCGGAAGATCATGTTGCTTTCTTACATTCCTATGGAGGATCAGGATGCAGATATTCTGACGAAGGCGCTCACCAGGAGAAAATTCGAATACCATAGAGACAGGATCGGGGTGGCAGATAATCCCTATCTTGTTGAGAGGGAGTGTTGAGATTCAACAAGATAATGAGCTTAGTGAAAAGAGTCGCCTTCACTAAGTGGGCCCGCAGGCTATTTTTGGCGCAAAGTTTATTTTTAGACTATGTCTATTTTTAGACATGTCGATCATATTCTATGAGTTGCAGGATGATATTTGTGGATGGTTGGTCAAGTTGGAAAAATAGATGGAATTCTATTTTTAGACATATTAGGCGGAATCTATTTTTAGATTTCCAGTCTAAAAATAGATATGTCGAATATTATTAGCTCTTAATAATATTTGGACTCTAAACATTATCTTATTCTCTTGGAGCACTTCAGTTAAGTGCACAGATGTGGCACAAAAACTGACAGAAGGAATTACGCTATTCGTGAGGGTTTACTGGAGCTAATGCATGAGGACTTCAGTTAGAACTCATGTGACAGAGTTTGGTGGAGTTATAGAAGTAGTTGATGGAGTTTTGTTCAGTTTAACTCAGTTAGACTTAGTTGAGCTAGTTGTATTTAGTCTAACTAATTAATACACTAGTGAGAGTGAAGTGAATCAATTAGTTAATTAATTCACTAAATAATAACTCATTAATCAACTGAATAATACATCAATTAACTACAGTGCATGGACAGTTTCAGTGGAGACCAGTGGAGAGATAGGTGAAAGAGCAAGTATGATTATCAGTTGTGACTATAGTGATTGCATCCAACACTCAGTGGAGATGCCAATGAGGCTTGCGCAGTCAATCTTGGAGCAATTCGAGTTCATTCAAAGCCATTCTTCAGCAGGGATTGCGCAGTAGAGGCAGGCTAGCAGGTGGCAGAGATCAGTGCATGGATTTGCTAGAATATCGGGCCTGATTAATGTGTAGCAATTGTATTATACTGGGAGCTTGACATGTTCAACTTTGTATGAGGATTGTTACATGATATCTATGACATATATTATATACAGATAGTTGGGGTTCTTAGCTTCAGGCTTTCCCGTTAAACAACTGTGTTAATGTGTGTGAATTTTATGGTTTCATGTGTGCATTGCAATTGATTTAATTTCTGCATGTGATGATCAATGGTGGAATAGATTATTTATTGTGCATGAAGTTAAAATAGTGTGTGATCAGGAGAATATTAGATATATAACACATAAGTTATATAATTTCTATAGTCACTACGCAGAAGGTGCTGAGGACTGGGTTGTGGTGGCCCACATTGCATAGCGATGCACATGCACATTGTTGAGCTAGTGATGCATGTCAACGAACCAGGAAGCCTTCACGCTGGGATGAAATACCCCTGCAACCGCACATGGCTTTGTAGGCATTTGAAAAATGGTCTACAGACTTTGTAGGACCAATCAATCCCTCGGGAAAGAATACTAGTGCACGTTACATCATTACTACCACTGATTATGTAACCAGATGGGCAGAAGCAAAATTTGTGAAGGATTGTACTGTAGATACCATTGCACACTTCATCTTTGAGCACATTCTGACCAAGTTTGGCTGCCCAAAGATCTTAATGAGAAATATGGTACACTTTTTGTTAATGAAACTATTAAAGCTTTGATAGAAGAATTTCAGATCCACCATGTGAAAACCACACCATATCACCCACAAGTTAATGGCGCAGTAGAGGATTTTGAAAAAAAATTGAGAATGTTGTAACTAAGGTCTTTAATGTCGATCAAAGTGATTGGGATGTGTGCATCCCTTCAATGATATGGGCCTACAGGACTACATGCTATAAATCGATTGGGAGGACTCCTTTCAAGATGGTCTATGAACAGGAGGCCATCATGCCCATGGAATATATTGTCCCCAGCCTGTGCATTTCATCTTTTAAAAATCTGGCGGAACCTGACATCATAGAGGAATGCTTCGTGCAGTTGGTTTCCTTGGAAGAAGATCGGTTTATTGCTAATTTTCACCAGCAGGTTTATAAGGCTCGAGAAAAATCTTGGCATGGCTGACACATCTGACAGAAGATGTTTAAGGAAGAATAATTGGTGTTGCTCTATGGCAGTTAGTTTTCCCGCCATCCAGGGAAGTTATGTAAGCATTGGTTGGGTCTGTATATATCAAAAGAGATTACAGATGGTGGTGTGGTGCATTTGGCTACGCTGCGTGAAGACTACCTGCCCTGGTATGTTAATGGAAGTCGTCTGAAACCTTCCAGGGACAACCCGACGCCTACCAAATGACCATATGGCCAAAGTATCTGCATTAAGAATGTTGCATGCACTAGGAAGGGAAGGCATGAGCAGGTGCTACGTAAGCGCTACAGTAGCGCACAGATAGCAAAACACGGGAAGGTGTGATGTAGGCATAGGGGTAGTCCACAACTAGAAAAACTAGCCATTGGAATAGTAAAACTGGGTGAAAAAACAATTTTATTGTTGGATGAAGTAGTTATTTGGAAATTAATGCAACGATCTTGGAGGATTTTTTACATTTTTCTCGATGGTAAGTCAAATTTAATGATAATCCGACCATTTTTACTCATGGTGGCCTATAAAAGAAGGGCACAGGTCATAATCAGTTCCTTTTCTCTTTGAAGATCTTATGCCTTGTGTTTTGTTGCAAATTATGTGTGTTTTGTAACCACACCATCTGTATGTCTGGGTGAGCTACCCTTTTGATAGCAGCAACCCTGAATTCATATTCCAAGTAAGGATGACTACCTCTAAGCCTACCAAGTCGTTTGCCATTACGGCCTCCTCTGAGGTCAGATCCGAAGATGTGTTTGAAGTAACACCTGATGTCGAAGAGGTTGTGCCCACGCCGGCCAAAGGAAAGGGGGAAGGAAAATTGGAAATAACAAGGTAAGGAGAAGGGAAATGGGAAAGCCATGAAGTGGGCTTCGGTGAAGCCACACACCTCCACCAGGATTGTGCACTCTCCCTAGGCAAGTGCCCCAGGCACGCTCACCTAATCCCTCAAAGTGCCCTATGTCAGCCTAGGAAGAAGCTCTGTTGGTGGCTTCACTCTCATGGATACCAGCATTTGTTAAGTCAAGGAAGCTAATGGTGTACACCCCCAAAAATGTATATGGTTTTTGCAAATATATCCAAATGTCGTTGGTCCACAGGAGGTCCCCTTCATCGTGGACATGTTTGGCAATATACCGTCCATTAAATTTGATGACCATGACTTAGAAAATGAAGACACCTTTCGAGATTTGGCGCTAAAATTGTACCTCGAATGAGTTCTATATGACGATGTACCAAATGTGGAACCAATTTCATGGGCACATGAGCTGCAGGCCTCAGGGATATTTAATTTTCTACGCATCCCCTACTTCAAGTGATATGCTATCACCAGCTTGGTCGTGCAACAACTACTTGCGCTAATCCATGATGGATGTTTGTGTATCCAAGGCCGCATCCCAATTGACACCACACTGATTCATACGATCATTGGCCTGCCCATGAAGGTGCCCCATCCCATGAATGGATTTAGAAATAAATACGAGTAAAAGGTGGCTGATGAATTTTGGGAAAAATATAAGGTGGACCGCGACAAGAGAGGATTCCTAGTAGAGACCATCATTGACCTGAGAGTGTGCATGGGAACTTTGCTACTTGGTTGTAAGCTAATTTGAAAGTGTAGGCCATCAACCATACCTACCTATGTTATTCAGTTGGCAGGACGATGTGACAAGGGGGTCTGCTACAGTTGGTTGGAGTACCTATTTGAATAGTTTGAAGAGTTTAAAACGAAGCATACATTCACAGTAAGTAACTGATTAACACTCAACTCAAAACATTGAATACAACAATAACCATATTTCATTATCAATATCAAATGTCATACATCACTCCACAGAGTCTATTATAATTTAATTCAGTAAAACAAAGATCTCACGGAGATCTCCTATGGCTCTCTCCCTTTCTCGACCCTCTGTCACACTGACTAACTAACTCATCTACACTCGTTTATTGCCTATTTGTTCTTCCACCAACGTGACTGTCAGTCTTTCCTCTTTTCTTTCTCTACTGCTTGCCACTTCTTCTTGATTACTGGGAGTTCTACTGATTGTCCTTGTCTCCCATATCTGCCATCTGCATTGTTCTCCACAACTGTCGCACCACCTATCCTCTGGTTATCTGCAGCCGTGACAACTCCTTAACTGCCTTGATTGCGCTCCACCACCTGTTCTTCGAAACTAAAAAATATTCCTTTTTGAAAAAAAAGGCCTCAATAGGCCCCGAGTCAATCTATTCCTATTGTTCCAGCTTCCGTCAGTCTGTCAGCTTCTAAGGCTGACTTTGTCTTCTCTGTTTCTTCACTCTGTCCAAACAAAGGCCCCAACTCTGGAACCTTGCTCAATGTTGAAGACTTGAGTTCTATGAATTTGGTGATTTCCTGTTGCCATTCTCTAATTAGTTGTTTAGTTTTTGTGGCGACTCTTTCAGCATCAGTTTCACTTGCTACTGGTGGAAGCTTGTTGAATACCTCTTGAATCTTTCACTTGGCTTCAACTGCCATCTGTTGTAATTCCTCTGATTTCTTCTTGACTGGTTGCCTTAGCTCTTAGAGGACCTACTTTGTGGCAATTGAATGCTCCTCTATCTTCTATATTTTGGTTTCCAGTACCTTCGCTTGGTTGTAGAGCTGGGTTATGCTGACGGGATCAGTGGCTTCTTTGATCTCTTTTGAAATTTTTTGAAGTTGTGTCAAGATAGGTTGGGATTTCATGGTTAACAAGTTAGAGCATTCACGTAAATGCTTTAGTAGGTTGTAGGCCTCTTTGACTGTCGTACCCAGGGTTTCCTTCATTTTGTTTACCTACTTCTCTTTCTCGATAACCTTCTCAGCATATATCACGATGGGGTCTAGTAATGTTGGTCTAGTAGCTAGTGTTTGTTTGAGCTCTTGGTTTTCTTTGCTGAGTTTTTCACATGTCATTTTCAATCGAATAGACCTTTTGACCATGGAGCAGACCGATATGTCCTCCGATGTCTTATTATACTAGGAAATTACTGTTGGCCAGAGGTCCTTAAAGACATTTGTTACCTTTTCCAACTGCTCTTGTAAACTTTCCTTCTCCCCTTTTAGTTGATTGTGCTCTTCAGTAAGCGTGATAACCTGTTGTTGTTGCTGCTCGAACCTCTGTTCGAGGTCATTGTGCAGCCCTTCTACCTGATGTGTTTCTCATTGAATGAAGTTGTATAGTTGTCCAGTCCCCCAGTTCTACATGTTCTCTGCACCTAACACGTCCTGGGTTGGCGGTCTTTCTCTAAGGGGTTGTCCACTAGAAATTGATCTCTCTAAGTGCTCATGCAGTGATGCGGGTTGGTTCCATTATGGTAGCTTAGGTTCTGGGTTATTCATGCTAGTGGTTGGTTGAATCTGCTACAGTATTAGGTTGGCTTTCTGAAATGGTTTCAGCTCTTTTGGCGAGGGTGTTGTATCTGCGGTAAAAGATCCTCCAATAGTTCTAAGAAAGTGCCCTGCCCCATTAGAGGTTGGTTAACCTCGGGTACCCTAGCCATACTCAAGTTAAATTCTACCTCGGTGTCCCCATTTTTCTTGTTTCTTAGCTTTACTGGGTCTTTGATAGTTGCTAAGGTGGATAGAGTGCAGGTGGATTGGTCTTTGGAAGTAAATGAAGTATGGGGTGATGAATGGTGAGTATGGGGTGAAGAGCTGTGAGTGTGGGGTGGAGATGATGTTTGAATATTCAAAACCAAGAACGGATCAAACATAGGTAGCGTGGAGGTGACCTAGGTGGTAACCTCTGGCTCTTTTAGAACTGGTACTCCTATATCCATGGGTTAGGTATGATCTTCCTCGGTGAGATCAACTATGTGCCTAGGCACCATAATTCTTGCTTTCTTAGCCTTAGGTGTAGCTACCAGGGGTTCAGGTGCCTTGCTCTTACGAATTGAGGTGACTGTGGTTGCTAGGGGTGAATTGAGCATGGTGGAAGGCAGGGCAATGACGATAGGTGTGATTGTGGATGGAGATGCAAAATTTGAAGATTGAAAATCAGAAAAAGAATGAAATACAGTAGAAGCACTTGTGAGGTTTTGTATTACCAGATTGAAGTCCTTCACCTTCGTGTCCAGCTATTCCAGTAAAGGTTTTAGTTGCAGTCGAGAAATCCTATTCGTTGTTTCATCTACTATCTCCCCTAGGAGTGCTTTCAGCAGCATGCCTTTAAACAAATAGTGAGGTATTCCGCTTCTGACCTCCATTGCATCTCCTAGCCATGAACAGACTTTGGTGTGGAATGATTTTTCTTCAACTTTAAGCTTTAACAGTCTCATTTTGAACGTGGTTTCCCCATGAAACTATGTCTGATATATGTCTGCTTTTCTTTGACCCCAAACCATATCTTGGAAGAATATCTATACAACAGGTCCCTCGATACCCTTTGTTGTCTCACCAACACATCCACCATCTGCCTGTACCAGAATGAGAAAGCCTCCTTATTTACCTCTTTGGTGGTGGGATCTCCCGAGATTCTTCAGGGCGTAAACCTTAATGCCATTGGTTGGTCATTTGTGATTTCCAAAAGATGTATTACCCTTGGGTCAGTCCATTTCCACATCGCAAATTCCATTACGAGGTAGCCAAAAATGAATCCTATGGCTCATTTGTAATTATCCTTGCAGGCCTCAAATAGTTCATTCAGTAGAAAGGTACACTAGTTTAGCTGGGTTCCCTAGAGGCATTGTTCCGCGACTAAAATGGTGTCGAGGGTGCATTCACCTTTGGTGTAATGCCTCATCATCTTACCCGCTATTAGATAGTAGGAAAATTTCACTGCTGGATTGTTGATGAGGTCTATCTTCACCCCCTTCCCTCCTCTTTTGGTCTCATATTTCTTATAATAATCACAGTCTCCTTCCTGCTTGGATCTCTTGGACACATTCTAGAATGTCGTTGATACATCCTTCCATTTTGCTGATAATCCTGTAAGCCTATTGATATCCTCTGCATGTATCAATATTTCTCGCCCCAGCCACAATGATTTATTATGGAATCTGCTTAGCAGGAATTTCATACACTGCATTGTTGCTCCCATTGTTGAAAACACTGGGGGGTTCCTGAGGTTCAGTATTGTCGATTTTTGGATACATCTGAACTCTAGATTCATTCTTTCTACTTCCCCTCCTTGCTATGTAGCATAATTCTCTATGTATACCTGTCCCTTCATAGCTGGAAATTGATAGGAATCCGTGAAATCTGTATCAATTAGCAACACATTGTCATATTTTCCAATTAGTGATTTGATCCTCTGAACTCTCTCATCAAGCTCGGGCTCAACGAATGCTGGTGCTACCTTCGTCATCTTCTTTCTTCTTCTGTATACTTAGAGTTTTGTTCCTAATCTCTTTCCATGAATTCCTGCTACAGGAATATCTCTTTGAACTTCCTCTAATGAAATTTCACTTGTTGGTGTGGTTGTTTCTTGTTCTAACACCGAATTTTCCATAATTCTCGTTCTTTTCTTCTTTCATGCGGGTAGAGTAATGTGACCGGCACAAATGAGGTTGATAAGACCCCATAACTAATTAATTTTTTGTGTGTCTCCCACGACTATAATCATGCGATTAGTTACCATGATGAGGTGTATTCTGACATTGCTGACTGTGTCTTCAGGATTTGGGTAGACGTGATGGGTAATGATTATGTCTTAATATGGAAAATTTATTACGGTATGGTTGTTACTAATTATGGCAGTTAATTCTCAAATCCAGGTGATACTACAGACTGGAAACAGTATGATGGGTTATTATGATGGAATGATATTTGACATGCTTGGCTTTCTAACATGGATGACACATTATACGCTACCCAAACCCCCCCCCCCGCAACCACAATCGGTTGTGATGTGGTCTCCACATCGCAACAGGTGGATTTGTTCTCTGTGTTATTGTGATTTATTTTTATCGGGATTCCTATCCTATTTCTCATCTTGGGTGCAAGAGAGTTATTGACTCGATCTATTTCTATTCTACCCTACTAACTCCTCTCGGTTGAGAGATTTATTTGAAAAATAAATTATGAAACTTACTCGTGATAAGGCTTCAGGCATGCGCCATTCACCCATCCTTGCAATACTTGGCCATCTAGTTGCGCCAATCGAACTGCGCCTGAATATTTAATTTCAATGACATGGTATGGTCCCATCTAGTGCATTGTAAGTTTTCTTGGGAACTTTTTAAATTTTTTGTCGTAAAACATAACTTTCCCTCTGATAGTGAATGTATTATGCTTGATGTGACAGTCATGCCAAGTCTTCTATCTTTCCTTATGAACCTTCTGATGGAATTCTACCAGGAATATCTCTTCTTCAAGATCTTGTAGCTCATGGAGGCATTCAGTGATTGAGTATTCCTTTGTTAGATGTATTTTTGAAGCAATTAATAAAATCAGCATGATAAATTCAGCAGGTCCCACCGCCTCTCTCCCATACACCAGCTGGAAAGGAGTCTGATTGTGTAACCTTTTTACAGTTTTCATGTATGCCCATAATTTTGCTAGTATCCACTCATTCTAGTCATCTCGATTTGCATTGCATATTTTGGTTAGTCCTTTTTTAAAGATCTTATTGAATGCTTCAACGGTTCCATTTGCTTGAGGGTGGTACGAGCTACTCTTATGATGTTGCACCATAAAATTATTTAACAAAGACTTGATTGTTATATTGATGAAGTGTGTACTTTGATCATTGGTTAGGCTTCTAGGGTAGCCAAATCTACTAATGATATTTTAAAAAATTAACCTTGCCATTGTGTTTGCTCTGTAATCTTTCACCTGTGTTGCCTCTGCCCATCTTATGAGATAATCTGTTGTGGTTATTATGTACCTTACTTGTGAATGTCTTACTGTTAGGAAGGTAAATCATCTCTACAGATAGAGACAATCCCTTTAGCCCTAGAGTGGGTCTAGCAACAAAGGGACAAGATAAATTGTAGGTTCCTTAATTAATGAATGAAAAGGACAAAGTAGGTTGACCTACATGAAGTAAACATTGTCTTCGCCGTAGTGGTGGTGGCCTCTTGGTCTCTGCTCCGACAGGTCACAATCCTTCCGCAACAATGCTCGAATACTTACACAAAGTTCAACAAACAAGAGCAACATACAAGACAATGATTTCATTGATAATCAACTAACTAGTCAAGGAGGGCTAAGAATATTGCATAAAATAAAACACATTAATGCAAGATGGGAACCAGACAATAGTCGTGTATATGTATTAATAGAAGAAAGAGTTACAACCGAAGCCTTGACATCGCAACCTCCTTCAGTGGGGTTCAGTCAAAGCGCGTCTCGATGAATTTTCGGGGAATTCAAACGGGATGAAGACACAAGCCTAAGCTCTCTCAACGAAGGTCTCTTTTGTTCTATCTTTCTAGCATAATGTACAGGAATCTGTTCAGCGTTTCAGCTATAATATGTTCAATTCCGCTAGCTCATAAATGGAAAATGGCTATATTTATAGAGGGAGAGCATGAGGTTAGGATCCCTACAATAGTGGAAGGGAGGCCTTATCCCTTGGGAGGTTTCCCCAAAAGGTGGAAACAAGAGGCCAAAGAAGGGAGGCCATGGTTATTCAGTTGAATCATTCCAGATGACTCGCCCATGAATTTGTTATGATGGAAACTTCGCCTCTATTTAAAAAAAACATTCCATAAACAGGTTGGTGTGGTTAGCTCACTGGGACAGAGCGCCAATGGGCACGGGGCCAAATGTTAATTTCCTCATCAGCGCGAGGGAATAATGGTTTACTAGCGCCAAGGAAAAAACATGTGTTTCTAATGGTCTGCTCAAGAAATTGTCAACAGAAGGAATGTTGTCCTCATGGCAAGCGATGCAATGATGGTCTTTGCAAGGCATGACACTTTATTTTGGTCATATAAATGAGCCTACAATGTGTGGGATGGGGATTGCAGGGACAGTGACAAATTTTTTTGTAACATATGCCCCCTAAAGCATGAGATTCGAGAGGGAGGAAGGGGTGAAATGCTTTACGAGAACACGTTTGAACCAAACACCGTTGTTGAAAGACCTGCAATTACAAATACAATTGATATCTTTGATACATTAATATGTGGCATGGGCACAACCATCCATAATAGAGTACTTATATAAACTGAGATCCAAGGTATTGATAGAGGCATCCAGCAATAAGGATAAAAAAAAATAGACTCAGGTGTGGTCGTAGCCATCCAATCAAAAGAGTCATGCAATAAAGTCATGGTAAACCATAATATCCCACAGCCTGGATCTTATAAGACAAAACCCAGGGTCTTTGCTCCATCTCGACCCAAACAAGTACAAATTCAAGCATGTGAATAGGTGAGTTGAAGTCAAACATGCAAGAAAGTCACCTGATTACCAACCAATGATGAAAGTTGTTAACATGCATGAGAGAAACCACCAATAATGACAATGGATCTCAAGGTAAAACAGGTACAATCCACAGAATGTGAACAGTGATCTGACGTCAAACACCCGTAGAATCACTCGATCAAAGGCCAATGAAGTGGACCTATCTTCGAATGCGAAGAAATTTCCATTGAGGCATGCAATCTCCAAGGTACTGGAAGGGAGTCTCTAGGTCAACTTCCCGGATAATGAGCTGAAGTCGATAGGAAGTGACCCGGTCGAAGGAGGGCCATAATTTTTCCCACGTCATCGACACGAGACAAAGGAACATGATGTAGTGAATCAAGACCAAAAAAAGGATCAGAGGGAGGTTGAAAACTGCATAGCAAACTTCTCTTGAACATATCAACGACACGACTCTGGATTTGGCAGTATTTGACATAAAGGGATCTAAGGTCATAATGATGTGGAAAAGAGCATATGAGAGGTCAAAATGGATTACCCAAACCCATGGAGGAAAAAATGATGAAATGGGATGTCCCCAACCCTACATGAATGCAGATGGGTGTCATGTTCAAGAGCGACATACTGCCAACATGACTAAAATTGGTTCCATTTTCCCCCACCATTTCTGGCAAGTACCAAAATTATTTTTGAAAAACAAGCTTGAAGGGGATAGCATATGCTTGTGTTATAAGTTTGTCCTTTGGGAAAATCCATCCTAGTACATTTTACGAGCCCTAGTAAGCAGGAACTCGGTGAATGTCATGGTGACTATGTTTGATGTCGTCAGGGTTTAACGAGTATGACAAAGGAAGAACTCAACATATTTTCATGTTTAGAGAGTTTGAAAAGAAGCAGAAAAGAAAACTCCATCATGTCCCTTTTAGTAAATTTTCCCTTAGATCCAAAAAGGTAGAAAACAATATCCAAGAGAACCTCTTAGTCGCGATAGGCTAAGGTATTCCTTTTTCATAAATAATTTATCCCAGCCCGAAAAAGGGGTAAATGCATACTGGGTAGATATCATTTCACAACCATTTAACGAGTTCAAAACAACAAGAGTCTCGTCAATATTTTCATTTTTAGAGAGTCAGAAAAGAGCTGAATGATGACGCCAGTAGTGACATTTTCATATTTTTACCGAGTCCGAAAAAGTATAAAATACAACTCGTTACTTCATCGCTATCTCATTTAACGATCTGTCGTTGCACAAGAGAGAAGCATAAAACCCATTTCTCGAAATAACATAACGTAATAATCGAAAAACATGTCTTAAAACCTAATTATTGCTCTGAAAAGTTATAAAATGAAAAAAATGGTAAAAAATAATTACTTTTCACTTTTACCTCTCGTGGAGCAATAGTTACCCATTTCGGACTGTGATTTTGCAGCGATGATAGCGGGCGATCTGGCAGATCAATCTCGAATTCGTCAGTTCCAGGTAAGAGTTGACATCCTTCCCTGCATTTTAATTCCTCTTTCATCACCTACAACCCCAAGTTTGGAATCCTGTGGGGGAAATTGTAAAAAATAGGGCATGGTGGTTGGCGTGAGTATTGGGCACGGACTCGCACCAATCACCTAGATTTCTAAACTGGGGCGTGCCCATTGGCGCTATTGTTTCCCAAACAGTCACGCTAACCACACAAACCTTTTTAAGCTCACATTGTAAGTAAGCAAACCCAATTTCCACAAATCAAAAGCTTTTAATTTGGCTAATGAGGTTAGTATGAACATGTTTGCAGGTGTAAAGTGGAAAAATGGTTATTGAAGGGAAAGAATGGGAACACAGTGAAGAAGACGAGCTTGCCATGGAAAATGAGAGATGCATGGAAGCTCTCAAAAACTATGGACTAAAAAAATTCTTCATGACACCATGCCTCAGAGCTCAACCAGATCTGTTGCAATACTTGATCAGTTTCTAGGATGAGGATCAGGAAAAATTCATTCTTCATGATCAGGAACTCGAAATTGATGTTTCAGACATTTAATTCATAACAAGACTGTCGTGAAGGGGGGCAACACCAATACTAACCGACACCTGACCCACCATGGAGAATATGACCATGGTGATTGACAGGGTATGTCGAGGGGCACAGAAAGGATCAGGAAGCGGGAAAGTGGATATCCAAACTATCCTGGACTTGGCGCTAAAAGTAGTGCTACACACCATCACACGAGCTGCGTGATCGCAAGCACCACACAAAGCAAAAAAAACATGGCTCCTTCTTGTAGTAGACTGTCTGACACTGACCCTCTACAACTGGGCAGAGGCAGTGATGATTAATATGAAACGTCAACTGACGAAATGCAAGAATACCAAACTAAATAAGTTTGGCTATGGATCCATCTTGGTATCGTTCTTCCTGGAATGACTACCAATTTTCCAGCGACAGGAAGTGATAGTACCAACACCACCAGCATAAGAACCACGGATGGCCCATTGGGCAGCACTGATGCCAAGGTCAGGGGGCGATCAACAGATGTCCTGGAGACCAAAGTTCTTTAACTGCCTCCACCGACAGCAGATTGTCGTGGAGGAGTGGCCCTACTCTGGCACAGATTTCACTGGTGATCCAAACCTCCCACTCCCGGAAGGAGAGGATTGGGATTAATCACTTGGTAAGACTCATTTTTTATTTTCATGAGTGTTATGATTTTTTGTTATGTATTTTGTGACATTAAATCCATGTGTTATGCAAATTTTGGACAAGAAAGACCTACAGGCATGTCTCCGATAGCGAGGTGAGTCCCTCGCGACTTTGATATTGCCCCTCATGGTGAGGGAGGTGAGGAGGACGAAATCATGTGCAACCTGGAGGGAATCTCTGGCGAGGTCCTAGACTATGCGCGATTTGACGATGTTCCTCGTGCATACCAGACACATACTGTAGGGGTGTCAAATCGAGTTCACCACTTGCTGAGGTCGATTGTATGGGCAGTGACATGTTATCATGATCATCACGCTAATTAGACATTTAAGATTTACTTATGCATATTTTGAGAGACATGATGTCTCAGGATGTAACATAAACACACATATTTTGTACTTATGATGCACATTGATGCAAACATTCGATATATATATACATCTATTTTCCTATATGGATCTTTTCATGTGATGATGATTTTATAGATTACAAAAATGTCTATCTAATACAATGTTAGCCACTGTATCAGTTAATGCATTCATTCACATAGGAATATGTTGATATGTAATATAATCAAAATTTATTTCTAACAAACAAAATCATAAATACATCCTTAAAATCTGAGGGTTTCTAACTGAATAATGTCCATTAAGTTGAAGAACAACAAGTTGTGAGTCCAGATTTACAACCAATGCACGAATGCCGAGGGTAATCACCTTGGTTAATAGCTCAATGACAACACTATATTCAGCGACATTGTTTGTAGTTCGTCCTAGACAAACACCTTGTAGATCTATCAACTCATCAATAGGATCAAAATCACCCAGGCTACCGAAGACAAGTTTCGGGTACTGCGGGAAGCACCATCTACGAAACCGACATAAGGGGTAATAGACATATTCACAATAAGAAACGACCCAATAAGCAGGAAAACACTCACAAAGCACATCAAGCCAAAAATGTACAAAAATGAAAAAAACACCTATGTACACAAAAAATGTACGAATGACTCATGCATAATGTTTTTGAGATACAACACATTTATGGGCTTATCTAGAGGATGACCTTCGTAATCAATGAACTCATAGGCCCCATTCTGTAAGACACATTTTACAATGTAGGGCCCATGCCACATGGGTTGAAATTTTCCTGCCCCCAGATTATCATGAGCTTGGTCGTACAAGAGGATGAGTTCTCCTTCTACAAAGGAGCGAGGGGAAACTGACTAGTCAAAATGAGCTTTGACCCGCTTCTTATGTGCCTCAATGACCAAAGAAGCCAAGCAGTGAGTTTCATCCAGCCTTTCTAACTAGAGAATACACTCTTCTTCTGGGGAAGTGTTCAGCAACAATTCAATAGCCAACTTGAGTGAAGGAATTTCACAGTCAATCGGAAGGGTAGCTTCTAGACCGTAAACAAACTGAAATGGAGTGAATCTGGTCGCATTCTTAACTAAGGTTCAGTATGCCCAAAGAGCCATAAATAACATGAGATGCCAGTTGTATTTGTGCATCCCAATCATATGTTGAAGCATGGTGACAAGAACTTTATTCACGGCTTCAACCTGGCCATTGGCCTGAGGGTAGTACGGCGTTGAACTGTCATGACGCAAGCCCAACCTTGAAGTCAACTCCACCACAATATAATGCCGAAAATGGGAACCATGATCGGTAATGTTGGCTTGAGGGACACCAAACCTAGAAATGATGTGATTGAATATGAACTGAGTTGTTGTCTTACCGTCAGCGGCAAGTGTAAGCATTATTTCGGCCCATTTGGTGAATTAGTTAATGGCTATGATGATATAAGCATGCCCCCTGGCCAAATTAGGGTTACACATCATAAAATCAATGCCCCACTTCGCAAAGGGACCAACAGTAATGACAGGGTGGAGATGTGAAGGTGGCACGCGTATCTTGCACTGATAGATCTGCCATTCATGACATTTTTGAACAACAACAATGCAGTCCTTGAAGATGGAGGGCCAGAAATATCCAGCACAACGAATCTTCTGTGCAGTGGCATAATGAGACATGTGACCACCACAGGCGCCACTGTAACAGTCATTCAGGGCTTTCTCAGCGTCTTCGAGAGTCAAACACTGGCAAAGAATGGAATCTACTCTGATGCAATAGAGTGTATCTCCAACTATACGATCAGGTTGCAATTGATGACGGATGCATCGGTGAGAATCCTTCATCAACTCAGATCTAAAAGTAGAAGTCTGAAGATATATGATGATATCACCGTACCAAGGATCGAGGGTGCTAATCAGAAAAAGTGAATCATCTGGAATGCATTCCTCAAAACCATACAAAGCGAAGTCAGAGGGGAGGGAACAAATAAAATCGGCAAAGACTGGTGATTTTTTCGACTTGGCAGTAGTAAAATCCAAATCAAACTCTTGGAGTATCACGATCCACTTCAAGTACTTGCACCCGAGCAATTGTCGAGACAATATATAAGTCATAGGGTTGCAGTCAGAAATCACAATCACAGTACGTAACAAGATGTAATGACAAAAACACCGAACTCCTTGAACTGTAGTGAACACTAACTTCTCGACATGAGCATAGTGCGTTTCAGTATTGAGAAGGTTACAATAGAGGTAGTAAATAACATGCTCGTCACCATCATCATCGTCTTACACCAAAATCATGGCAATCATGCTGAAAGCAGTGGCTAAATAGAGGGAAAAATTGCGATGATAGTTCGGAGGATGCGATAGAGGAGCATTGACAAGAAACGCCTTGATAGCATCGAAAGACTTCTAGTTGATATCATCCCAAAGGAACAAGACACCCTGCTTCAATAATCACGTGAATCCTCTAGCCACCTTAACATAGTTAGGTATAAAACGATGCAAAAAATTAGCCTTCCCCTATAGACTCTACAGTTGATGTAACAAGGATGGAGAGGGGAGATTGATGATAGCCTCAACTTTGAGCGGATCGAGGTGAATCCCGTCTTTGGAAATGGTAAAACACAAGAGTCTACTGGAATCGACACAGAAGACGAACTTGTGTGGATTTAACTGAATGTTATAACATCGATAGCAAAGAAATATATGACAGAGATGGTCAGGGTGTCCTTACGTTTAGCTGAATGAGTTGTAAGGTCATCCAGATAAGGCTGAATGATGTGATTAATATCGTGAAAATCATATGACATCACTCACTGAAACGTGGCCCCAACATTATTCAAGCCAAAAGGGAGTGTCTTAAGTGCAAAAGTACCCCAAGGACAGACGAAGGAAGTCTTATGTTGATTGGTTGGGAGAATGTTAATCTGGTTATAGCTAGAAAATCCATCCATGAGGGAAAATATCTCACTCCCAACACAGTCATCAATGACCTGATTGATAAAGGGAGTAGGATAGTTATCCTTAGGATAGGCCTGGTTTATGTCACGATAATCAACACAGACCCGAATGGTACCCTGTTTCTTATCTATAGGGACAATTTTGGACACCCATTCTGTCAAGGGAATCGGGTAGACGAAACCAGCGTTGAGAATTTTTTCAACTTCACTCTTAATGGTTGCAGCCTTTCTAGGGTGCACAGGACGAAGGTGCTGATGAACAGGCTTCGAACTAGGGTAGGTAGCAATCTCATGCACCACTATACCAGGATCAATGTCGGGCATCTCTTCGTAGGACCATGCAAAGACATCACGGAACTTGCGAAAAAGGTTAGTATAAATTTGGACTTCATCTGAAGAACATGTGACTCTGATATGGATGTTCTCAACAATTCTTGGTTTGATGGAAATGTCGTTAGGCATCGTTTTTGTGATGTTACTTAAGTTCCCCTCCATAAAAACTTCATGTGTCACAATAGGCATTTGAAGTGAAGGAGAAGGAACCTGAGACTCAAACCTCTCAAGACACGTAGACATGGCCCCTAGACTAGGCATGAATGAGGAACTATGATGACTATCATCCCACGGAAGATCCTCGAGAGACATATTTTCCACAATGGCTTCATCGGAGGGAAATATCTCTTTCAAGGGATCGGGCGAATCCAAATCGTCGAGCCAAAGGGATTGAGAATAAGCGTCAAGATACATGCTCAAAGGAGCATGATAAGAAGGCAGAGGTTCTGAAGCCACGAGCAGTTCACAATAGTAAATCTCGATCAGACTCAACAACATTGAATCCCTAAAAGAATCGATCTGCTCAGGCAAAGGGATGATCCATGGGTCATCAGACAGAGAGATCATATTAATCTGAACAGTATAGGATGGAGGAAGAGGAAAAATACCCATGAGGACAGGATCTTTGAAAATACCCAGCCATATGCTCTCGTAGGGAGTAGGAATCTAATCCACATACGGAACGTTGTTCTCGGAAGAAGAAGTGAAGAATGGAAATTGATCAACAGTAACAATCTTTCCTTTGTGTGGGAATTTTAAAACATGAAATAGAGTGGACGGAATGCACAGCATGGCGTGAATCCAACTGCGACCGAGGAGAATATTCTAATTGAGCTTGTCATCAAATACTTCAACCTCGACCCCAGATGCGAGTGTTTAAAGGCATATATACAGTTCTGTGCTTGTGGGTCGGCATGTGGCAGGGCCACATGGCCACACCTATGGCCATCAATTTCATTTAATAGCTCAGGCCGTCACCCCGAGCAGCATTTACTCTGCTGCGAATGTCAAGGCTGCTCCTTCTGCATCAAAATTACACTCCTTTTTCACTCATCTGGCTACATTCTTCAGCCCTCTAGTTCTGCCTTTCAACCTTCTGGTTCTGCCTTTCAGCCTTCTGGTTTTATGTCGTTCCAGTCTTCCCCCTTGTGAAGCTACTGCACCACTGAGATTGCGGAGCCAAGCTTCCACACATCGACTGGGAGACGCTACAATCTTCAGGGCTGCATTGAATTTCTTCCAGACCACCATCACTCATAGAGTATCCTTTTCCAATTGCGCTTCTATGCTACCTCTGGCCTCAACCCCACCTCTGAGCCTCAGTTGCCTTCCGCCTGCCCTACTCCCTCCACTTCTTAGAGCACATTTCACCCCCACTGCACCAATATGCCTCGTCTCAAGCATCGCATGCAGTGCAGGTGTGGCAGCAGTAGGGGCTGCGCTTCTCGTCCATCCCCCTCCTCTCTTTTTGGTTCCTTGTCCTCCTCCCTTGAGCATTCTTGGGGCAGGTACCCTGACACCCGCAGCAGACGGGTCGTTTTGTTTGGTTTGTCTCACTCCTCTGCTCAGCCCTTTTCCTTTGAGCCTTCTCTACAACCTCCACCTCACCTGATCCCCTCAGCCTTCTTGCAGACCCCTACCACTTCCCAATTCCACTTCCAATGCACCTCCAACCGTCGTTATGTGGTAGCCACCATCTCAGTTTCCTTCCGAGAGGAACTCGCTGAAGCTCCCAGCCATAGTCAGACTGTTTTGCATACGTGCCCTCCTAGCGACCTCGGCCCTTCCGAAGAGGTGAAGAAGCAACAGGCTCCTAGCAGGCATCACTCATGCTTGGACAGCAGTAGCAGCTTGGGATATAGTAATGACGACAAGGAGCAGAGCAGGTAGGACGGTGGTAAAGGTGGTGATGCCACAGAGCCACGACATGCTACACTGAGCTACCAGGAAGTTGATGACGATAAATACAGATGCCTCATAGTCGAAGAAACACCTCTAGCACCCCATGATACTTAGACTTTCAGGGTCTATCCAGTCCACGGATCCTAGAATCATAGTTTTGTTATCTATTTCTATATATGTTTGTTACAATTACTCATGTCTGTATAACGCTAGTTTGCTCACTCGAGGAAGCGACTCAAACTCTCTTTGGGCTGGTTTCCCCTACGTGGGCAACTCCATTTTTGTTGTTTTGTTGCAAAAAATGCCACTGATATAGGCCTGAACTGTAGAGGCCAGAGCCTCCATGTATTTTATGTTTAACTAATAGAATTTAATCTTACTTAGAAAAAAAAAAACTACTTCAACCTCGACATTGATAGTCTTCCCTTCTAATGTAATTGGAAAACTAGCGAGAACACCAAGAGGTTTTGATTCTCTTCCATCAAATGCTTCAAGGGAACTTGGTGATGAATTCAGAGCTATAGAACCAATGGCTTTCCAGCAAGAAGATGACGTCGACGCACCCTCGTCCACAATCGCCCAATGGATATTCAGACCATTAATACCAACTTGTATGATGAGCACAATTTGGTGTGGGAGTCGTGGGACGAAATTCTCCAAGACGAAAGTGAGAACGCTAGTATCAGCAGGATCATTCTCGGCAATCATAGATAACAAAGCCTTCCGTTGAGATGGAAAACTATGAAGTACTTCTAATGCATACATTTTAGATGGTGCCTGTGCCAGATCCTCAACAATACTATCATGTTGGGCAGCACGGGCATTGGGATTTTAAGAAGACTTGTGGAGTACACCTTTAGAAGGTGGTCATACAACGGGCTCAATACTGGACCTTTAAATATGAGGAGGGCTAGAAGCAAGCGGAGGAGGAGGACCATCAACAATCTCTTTCCCCACTGCCTAACGCGAATCGGCATAATATTGCGACCAAATGGCGATAGACACGGACGCAGAACCGTTCATCATGAAAACCTAAGAGCCAAATAAGGCAGAGGGATGAGGCTGCTCTGCCATCTGGGTCTAGTGAGATGGAAAAGGTTCTTTGAGAATAGCCATATTTCCCTGGGTGCCTTTGATCAGTCTACTTACTTTGGCTTGTCGAGGACAGTCCTTGGTGTAGTGCTTTTCATCACAAATCAAACAAGGGTACTTTGGCTTACGCTGTGAACCATCGTTAGCATGAGATTTAGACGAATCTAGCTTCGAGGTATCAGCTTTGGCCTTACCTTTACCCTTATTTTTTCCTTTGGAAGTCTTATCCACTGGATTGGCCTGAACGTCATTGACTTCCGCGGTTTTACCAAGATTCGGGGTGGACTAAGAAGAAGAATCATTGGAAGGATTATAATTTTTCTTCCCAGAATTTGAAGGAGAAGACTTTCGAGAAGTCTAAGACTCGGAACCAATGATACCATTGACGAATGGCATCGGCAGTGCTTTGGAAGTTCCAGGTCTAGGAGCATCAGGAAAGATATCATAAAATGTGCTAGATTGAGAGTACACGAGATCGAGGTACTGGGCATGAGAAATGGCATGTTCTTAGATTACACATGCCCCTATAGCTATGTCTTTAGTGATCTGATTAACAAATGAGGTAGTGAACCAATCAGTTAGAAGCTGATCAGGAATATCAAACTTGATCAAGTGATGACGGTTCCTACATTCATGGATATGATCCGATATGTGAGTAGCTCGGTCATTTTTCAAGGATGTGAGGAGGTGCGTCTCGGTCTCATAATGAAGCAGTAACTAAAAATGAGTAAGAAATTCCATGGATAAAGAGTTAAAATCTTGAAAAATGCCACGAGATAATTCGATGTAGCACTTTGTAGTGGCACCAGTAAGAGTCTGTTGGAAAATACATAGTTCCATGGAATCATCAACCCAAAATTTAGAGGAACACCACAAGTGGTATGTCATAACATGCACTTGGGGGTCTTCTTCGTACTTGCCCTCAAATTTTGGACAATCACCAGGAATCTTAGTTAGAAATGGAGGCCAATACGGGTTATGAAGAATCAGATTGTTCATAAGCTTTTACATGTCTGGTAGTTCCAACGTAGCAAGAAATGGAAATTGAGGATTGAAAGACATAGGAGGCCTTTGATAAGGTCCCGTGTTATCATTCCACCCTGTTTGGGAGAAATTTGACCCCCACATGTTTTGTCTCGGAGGATTCTGACCAAAGGGGTTATAAGCCTGATAGTTCTACCCATATTGGGGCTGAGGCCTAGGATACTGATTCTGAGCATACCATTGAGGTCCTTGCTGAGTAACATATGGATTATGTTCCAGAATGTAGCATTACCTTGAGGTGGATAATACACCATCTAGGATTGATTTTGAGGTTAATAAGTGAAACCTTGGGGCACACTATATACAACCTGATATTGACCTTGAGGAGGGTAAGTAGTGCCTTAAGGTTGAGCAGGTGGACCCTACTAAGTAGGTTGAACGTGCTGCTGAGCTAATTGAACAGGTTGAACCGGCTACTAGGTTGGTTGAACAGGTTGAATTGACTACTGAGGCTAGGCAGGCTGTCCCGACGGTGTAGGTTGGCCTAGATACTGAGAGCCACCAAGTTGCCCTTGTGGAAGAGGTTGGTCTAATGGTTGCAATGGACCAGGTTGTCCTTGATAACCAGGTTGACCCAAAGCAGGACTGTAGGGTTGTCCTTGTTGTACAAATTCTTAGCCTTACTAAACATAAGGTTGCTGACAGTTGCACAAAAGGTTGTCCCTATGGTGGATACATTTTCCCCCCAGGAACATAAGATGCTCCTAGTTGATATTGATATTGAGGTTGACCACAAGGACCATAGGGTTGTTGGACCAAAGGTTGACCCTGTAAGGGTTGTCCTTTTGGACCATACGGTTGTCCCTGCTGGATCAAAGGTTGTCCCTATGAGGGTTGTCCTTATAGACCAGAGGGTTGTCCTTGTATTACTGGCCCTCGATGAAGGAGAGTCTGATAAGGATTAGCCAAAGGCAGATAAACAACCTGATTAGGATTAATAGGATGAAAATAAACGGGGTTACCCTAGACATCATAGTAATGTGGGGGATTGACAGGAGCTTGGGGATGCTGAGAACCCTGCGAGTTCTACTACTGAACACCCAACAAATACTCTTCAAAAGTAAGGTCACCAGGGATCATAGGAGCAAAGGAAGTTGCAACACACTAGAAGCAAGCGTAGCCTCCACAGCATGGGGTTGTGGTTTACTCGGGTCGGGATGGACATGCCACGTAGGGTTAAGAAAGATAGACCTGTGAGTGTGAGAAGATCACAACGACTGATGTGTAACAAATAGTGTAGACGAAGCCACACAAACGGTAGGTTGGACTGGGACAGATGTAACAATGACCGATGAACTAGGTGTCGATGGTGACAGTCCTAATGAAGGAAGGACGAAACTCCTTGGAGGAGTCGAAGTATTGGAAGATGTTATGGACGCAACACCAAAAATAATCTAACTCAAAGTTCGATAACTAGGTGGAAGTGACACCGATGGAGGGGAAGATTTATTAGAGGCACACGAGAGATCTCTAGGGAAAATTTGATATTCTCCTGTGGACACATTTATTTCTTCACTTCCTATAGGACTTGAAGAATCCATGTCTGACGAAGCTGTAAGATCTTCAAAAAGACGATGAGGACTAGTAGGTATAGCAGCAACTATAAAAGGTGATCCCAAAGTAAGAGGAGAGAATTCTTCCTCACTCCCGAAACCAAACCAAGCACCCTGAGGAGGCCAATTGAATGCGACTAACTCTTCAGGAGGAGACCGAGTAGCAAGAGGTTGAACACTTAAGAGAATAGCCTAGGCAAGCTCAGCAGACCTAGTGGACTGAGGGGCTTCAAAAGAAATGCCAGGAAAAGAACTACCAATAGGAGGCAGTGAAGAAGACGATGAAACTGGTGGTTCTGTCACTGTGACTGTATTTCAACACAAGAAGGAAAACGAGATAACCAATTCAAGGCTTCAAGATCAAAAACTAAGGAAGTACAAAAAAAATCCAAGTGAAAAACTTTTTAATGGGTGTGTGATCGTGGGTAATTAATTTTACGACACTGGAACAAAACTTTGTTGTTTCATGTTTTAAGAGTTGAGAAACAGACAAAAGATGACTCTAGTCACTTTCAATTTTAAATGAGCATGAAAGGACAAGTGCTCGATGATCTCTTCTCTTTTTAAGGAGTCATGAAAAGATCAAAATGACTACTCAGGTAATTTAAGCAAGAGGGTGTACCAAGTTTCCGTGAACTGCCATATACACCTTAGTGATCTAATGAAAAAGAAATGACCAAGGACTTGATGTACGTGTAGGTAGTCTCCCTGAATGTTGTGTTCAGTGTATCACGGTTACAAGGCGGCAGAGTCAGCTTCCTATGGATAAAGTATTTGAACCTATAAGGGTCTTCCTTTATATACGCGACACTACGGGGAGCACAAGTCCATACTAGTGTTGTCTAAAGCCAGGTGGAAAACAACTGCTACAAGGTTTAACGACACCGAAACACGTCATTAGCCTAGACCTCTAAAAATTTTTGCATTAGGTCATTAGGGGAATTTTGAGCTCTAAAATGGGCCTCCTAAGGAAAATGTAAAATCAAAATTCACTTTATGATAACCAATCACATTCTAGGGGATGACATCATCCCTAATGGTTGAGGTGGCATTGTTTGAGTTAAAGGTACTTACTTGTCACATTCTCAATAGTGGATACAAATTCATGGTTAACCATGGTAGTGCTCTAAGTAATTTTAAAGTCATAAAGTAAATTACTCATAATAAATTTCATTTAACACTTTTTGAATAAAATATAATTATTTTCATTTCATATTTATTGAAAGAAACAATGCATATATCTACACAATCTTTATGTCTTTACACACTTTTCAATAAATATTATATTTGTATATTTTCATATATTTATTTTTAAATTATATATTCATCTCATATTATTTAATATTGCAATTTCAAATTAATTATAAGTTAATATCTATATATATGAAATAAAAATACAACTCAATTCATTTCATTATGATTATATTAATATTATATATTATTATATATAATATTATGAAAAATAATCTAAATGTTATAGAATATATATTATATTCCTTTTTATATTATATATTATTTCATCCGATGTTCTAAGTAAAATCAATTTAATGTGTAATATAAAAATTCATACATAAAATAATATATTACATTTATTATATTATATTTTATTATTTTTATATAATATATTAATTACATTAAATAATATAAATTTTAATTAATAGCATATAATATCATTAAGAATTTATGAATTTATGAATTTATATTTTATTTTAAGTTATTTAAGTACAAAGGACAAATGCATTAGTTGTTCAATGATAATGAATTTTTTTTAAAAACGCATTCCTATTTATAGTCACATCAATAAAAAAAAATTATTCATTTTATTTTGGTACAAATTTTGAATTGAATTTAACTATGCTTACATGGATTGTGGTGCAAAAAGTGAATTGCAAATTCATAAATATTATTTTATTGGTTTAGCTATTATTTTATTATTTCCTTAGGAGGCCCATTTTAGACCTCAAAATTCCCCTAATGTTCCAATGCTTCCTTAGGTTAATTGAATAAATTTTATAGTTGACCTTAAATTAATGTTTCAATTTCAAGGCCCTATCGAATTTGATCTCAAATTTTTTAAATGAAAACTATATGCAATAGAACACCATTTTTCATTCGATGAATGCTAACTTAGAGAAGGATAGAGATCTTTCAGAAAGTAGCAAACATTGAAAACCCACGAATAATTCCCCTAATGCATCTAATACAATAAAAAAGAGAAACGAAAAACCCTTTCCTCAGTGCAAGT
Source organism: Pinus albicaulis (assembly GCA_034641835.2). Lineage (NCBI taxonomy): Eukaryota > Viridiplantae > Streptophyta > Pinopsida > Pinales > Pinaceae > Pinus > Pinus albicaulis. The sequence goes on along the minus strand of JAXQQM020067845.1, from coordinate 5,101 downwards.
GCTAGTTATGCGAAAGAATTTTTCATTTTCGATGCAAACGAAAGGATGCAAATTTTTTATTTTTGAATGAATGAATCACACAATGCACTAATTATATAAAAAATCAAATCAAACACTATTTTAGAGCATTGTGAATGTAGAGATCTCAAAATGAATCATTCAAAGCAATACAAACAAAAATGTACTCAAACTAATGATGCACTCTTTCAAACAAAGTGAAAGCCTTCTAAACGACCCAAATGAGCAATGTGATTTATGCTCGAAAATGAAGACATGGAGAGTCAAACAAACACAAAAGTAATTGTTCAACAAACCAAAACTCAAAGGATCAAGAAAGGCTCAAGCAACTGATCAAGGAATCGAACTGACAAGAAACCAAAAGACTCGACCTTCCATCAGAAGGCTCGGTGAGTGAAAGACACCTAGAACCCTAGGGCTATGAATTGCACTGATAAGAAAATAGACAAACAGCTGGGAAGAGAAAGCCTAAAGTAGTCAAAAAAACTCCAAAAAGACCAATTGAAAACCAAGAAACAAGCCAGAGTCAAGAATGACTGACCAAAAACTCAGCAAAAGGGTCAAACCAAATCCTATAGGATTCAGTGCAACTGTGAGGCAGTAATCCGCACCAAACAGGGGTTGGCGCTACTGCAAAAAAAGCAACCTGCGCCAATTGGCACGACTGTTCAAACAAAAAGTGTGCCAAGCCAGATAACTATGGGAGGAGGGAAGAAACAGTGAACAGAGGTCAATCTTGACACTCTAGAGTTGAACAAGAGAATTCTAGACAATCAATCAAGCCAAAAAAGATAGGCAAGCAAGCAAATGACCGAAGTCGACTTGACATGAAAAACTCCTAAAAGGCAACGAAACGACAAACTCACACTGATCCTGAGAGGAGTCACCAATTTTTTGGGAAGATAAATCCTCTTTGCAGACAAAGATGATCCCTCTAGCCCTAGAGTGGGTCTAGCAACAAAGGGACAAGCTAAATTGTAGGTTCCTTAATTAATGAATGAAAAGGAAAAAGTAGATTGACCTACCTGAAGTCCAATGCTATGGTCGCCGTAGTGGTGGTGGCCTCCTGATATCTTCTTTGATGGGTCACAATCCTTCCACAACAATGGTTGGATACCTGCACGAAGATCAGCAAACAAGAGCAGCATGCAAGACAATGGTTTCATTCATAATCAACTAACCAGTCAAGGAGGGCTAAGCATATTGCATCAAATAAAACACATTAACTCAAAATGGGAACCAGACAATAGTCATGTGTATGTATTAATAGAAGAAAGAGTTACAACCGAAGCCTTGATGTCGCAGCCTCCTCTAGTAGGGTTCAGTCGAAGCGCATCTCAATGAATCGTCGAGGAATTCATATGGGATGAAGACACAAGCTTAAGATCTCTCAACGAAGGTCTCTTCCGTTCTATCTTTCTAGCAAAATGTACAAGAATCTCCTCAGTGTTTCAGCTGTAATATGTTCAGTTCTGCTAGCTCATCAATGGAATATATTTATATTTATAGAGGGAGAGGAGGAGGTTGGGATCCCTACAATAGTGGAAGGGAAGCCTTATCCCTTGGGAGGTTTCCCCAAAAGGTGAAAACAAGAGGCCAAAGGAGGGAGGTCGTGGTTATTCAGTTGAACCACTCCAAATGACTCGCCCACAAAGTTGTTATGATGGAAACTTCACCTCTATTTTAAAAAAAAATTCCATAAAAAAGTTGGTGCAGGTAGCTCACTGGGACAGAGCGCCAATGGGCGTGGGGCCTAGTGTTAATTTCCTTATTGGCATGAGGGCATAACGGTCTACTAGCACCAAGGCAAAAACATGTGTTTCTAATGGTCTGCTTAGGAAATTGTCAACAGAAGGAATGTTTTCCTCATGGAAAGGGATGCAATGATGGTCTTTGCAAGGCATGACACTTTATTTTGGTCACAAAAATGAGCCTCCAATGTGTGGGATGGGGATTGCAGGGACAGTGACAAAATTTTGTGTAACACTTTCCACTGGTGCAATTGGCCCTACGAAATCAACAACCCATTTTTCAAATGGTTGCAGTGTTCTTAAAAGTTGTAGTGGCAAGTCATCTCAATGTGATGGGCATCCTATTCTTTGGCAGACATCACATTTCTTTACATATGCTTTACTATATTTATGAACTGTGGGCCACCATAACCCTGCTTGTAATATTTTTTGTGCAGTGGGTTTTGAGCCAACATGGCCCTCCGCAACTCCACAATGACACTCCTACAAGATGTCCTCTCTTTCATGGTCCATGACACATCTCCGCAAAACTTAGTCTAACCCCATATTATACAGTTGTCCTACTATAAATTGATACTTAGCTTCTTTCACTACCAAATGTCTTCTCTGAGTCGCTGTGTATTTAGTTGGGCAATATCATGTTACCAGATATACTAATATCTACTCCAGATAATCTGGGATGGCTTCTACTCTGAAGAGATCAGCATCCGGTAACTGATCATCCAGGGATCCTCCATTCTCTCCATTTTCCAACCTTGATAAATGATCAGGACCCACATTTAACCTTCTTGGTTTCACTATCACTTCGAAGGTGAACTCCCGGAACAGTAGGAGCCATCTACAAATCCTTTTTTCAAGCACAAGCTTGTTAACTAGGTACTTCAATGCTGAGTGGTCTGTGAAAAAATTGAACGTAACTCCCAGTAGGTAATGACAAAACTTCTGAAGAGAATACACCATCGCAAGAGCTTCTCATTCTATTGTTGTTTAGTTCCTTTCAGCAGTAGACAACTTCCTGCTTACAAATAGACTGGATGATCACCAGAAGTTTCTCATGGCTGAGCTAACACCACTCCTAATGCAATGCTGGAGGCATCAATATGGACATGAAACTATTTTTCCTAGTTATGATGAACCAAGATGGGTGCATTTTCTTACTTTTATTTCAATGTATCGAGGGCACTAGTGCATTCGTCACTCCACGTGAATTGATCTGACTTCCACAACAGATTTTCCAATGGTGATGTTATCTTTGCCCAGTTGCGGTGAATCTTCGACAATACTCGGTATGACCGAGTAGTGATATTAACTGTTTCACAATCTTTGGCGCTTCTATGTTAAAAATGACAGCTACTTTTGTTGGATCCACAAAAACACCCTGTTTAGAAATAACATGCCCTAGCAGCATCCTGAAAGGTATATTACAAAGATGAATTTCTTGAGGTTGAGGGAAATTTGGAATTGTTTGCATCTATGAAACAATATTCTCAGCAAAGTTGCATGATTTTTCAATAAACTGTAAACTGTCCAATCATCCATGTATACCTCAAGGAACTTATGGATATAATCCTGAAATGCTGCTATCACTATTCATGAAAATAACATTGGCGCATTCTTCAGTCCAAAGGGAATGACATGGTATGCAAACGATCCCCATTCGATTGTGAAAGTGGTCTTCTTCTTGTCTTCTTCTACTATTCTCACTTGATTATACCCTGAGAAACCATCTGTGAATGAATAGGCTTCATTTTCGGCCACATTTTCGAGAACCTCATCACTAAACAGAGTGATAAATAGATCATGTATGCATTCGTTGTTAAGGCTTATGTAATCCACACATACTCTAATCTTGGATTTCTCCTTTTTGATTTTTATCACAATGGGACTGACCCACTCTGCTTCCTCCATTGGAAAAATCAGCCTTTCTTTCATCATTTTATCTATTTCTACTTTAACTTTCTCCTTTACCCTTGGAATTAGGTGGTAAGGCCTATGCTTTACTGGTCTTTCGTCGGGCTTCAAGACTATGCGCATTTCCCCCATGTCCCCTTTTATCCCCTTTAGCTACGCTACTGAGGATGGGAATAAGTCTTCATATTCTTGTAGAAGGTTGAAGATTTCCTTGGTCATTTATGTATGCCAGTAGTCTCCGATGGATGATATTTTGGGTTTCTCCATGGTTCCAATGTTCAACTTCTTTGTCTTCAAGGGTAACATGTGCATTCCTTCTGTTGTTGGTTCCTATTGTATATCCCGCTCCCCTTCTCTCTCTTTAAAGTATAAGTGTCAGAGATTCTCTAAATCATTGTCTTCCATCTCACTATCTATTTGTTTACATGCTACTGATTGTTTGAAAATCTGCTCCGAGAGCCGTTACTCTTCGTCTTCTTGAATCTCTGGAAAAAATAGTACTCTTTTGATGGTTTGTAGTGCACCTGTAACCAGTTTGTTTTTCTCCTTTAAAAGAAAAACATTGCATAAACTTTTCTGGAACTACTTTCCAGGTGCCAATTCCTCTCTTATTTTCTTTGGTCAAGTACCGTGCCTATGGAATTGTGTCTAGATATGTAAAAATTGTGCATCCATAGAGATTTTGGATACCCTGCTTTCTTCCCGTTTTACTCACAATTTTCTAAATGCTTTGTGGGGTAGGAGTCCCCTTGGTACTTCTCAATTAAATGTGGTCCTCCATATTCCTTGAATATAGCTCTTAGTGCTATTGCAACATCTTCCCACTTCAGAAGTGAGTTGCGATGGTTGACCCACCACCTTGCTGACGTGGATTGCAGTGCTACATCCATAAGAGGGACTTTATGCTCTATTGGTACCTTTTCTTCTACTTTTGCAATAAATGTATTTATAACATTCATATTTGACTCCTCGGATATTAGCACGTATTCTAGTATTATTCTCGTATCCTCCCTATTGGCAATCATCCCAAGCTATTTCTAAGCCCAATTCTGAACTCTGAACACTTCTCCAGCTTACGGTCCCTCCTGATGTTGGATTGATATAATCTTCTCTCTTCCCTACCATCATCTAGTAAAGGTGATTGAGAAGTTGAGCATCCTCTCTGTTGTCAACAATTTCTATATATCGGGGTACCTGATATGGGTCAAGTGGCTAAGTGACCTTGACTTCCCCATATTCAAATATCGTCAATTCTTTTTTCAAGTCCATAATTGAATAGTTCTTGAAGGCCCAGTATATCCCTAACAAGGCAGGATAGGGATCCTTGTCCCCCATGATGTCTATCAACTCAAAATCTGTATATTTTTTCACTCCCTCAACATCAACCTCGACCTCTTCTAGCCTTTCTATGGGCACAATAC